>OZ035880.1:142727920-142950029 GCA_964034835.1 Muscina levida | reverse complement strand
AATACGTTAAAGGGCCATGGGATGGGTGCCTAAGTAGGATCTAGATTATCGTATTGATTAAATAACATCATTTATAGATCAGTTTGGAAAAAATCTGTTAATAAAGTATAAATAACTGCAAATAGTGGTTATATTATATTTTTCGTTAATATTCTGCATTTTCTCGCAATTACGTACCTTTAATTCCTCAGGAGACACTGGATTTCTGTTGAAAACCCAAAGCAAAAAGTCTTTTGATGTTAAATTAAAAAAAATAATTTTTCAATAAAGTTTGATACAAGAAATAGTGGCAAGCATTAAGGGATCCATAATCTCAGACGATATTCGTGTGAGGACTTTTTAAGACGATTGAGCCATGTCCATATGTCTTGCTGGCAGGATAACTCGTGTTAACCCTCTCTGATACTTATGAAAATTTACCTATAGTAATTTTTTCCAAAGTAAATATATGGGACTAGCTTTCCTGTCTCGCGTTGCTTTACCCATACTTACAATGAATTTTCTTAAGAATTTAAGCAAAACAGGTAAAATTTAAACGCTTTATAAGACGAACGAACACCCCTTTGGTCTTAAAATGGGCATTTCAAAAGATACATTCATATCGCACAACTAAAATGAACTGGTACCCTATCAAATTCTATAGGGAGCATGCCCATATACGTTTGGTCTGGGTGAAGTTACCAATTTAATCCCATTTAGGCGTTTTACCCTTAAATGTTCGAATTTTTAAAAACTTCATCCGGCGGCTCTCTAAAACTGTAAGTAGCAATTCTATATACATTTTCGTAACTACCTTTAGGTATTTGGTCTGCGCGATTGTCACAGTTTTATCTCTTTTTCGGTATTTTTACACCTAAAGAAAGAATATCGAAAAAATCCTTTATATTTCGAATTTCGAAAAATAATTTCCCTTCTCGCCTCGTTCTAATTCTATAGGGAGCAAGCCCATATTAATTATAATGATTATATCATTAACCGCTTTGTCTGGGCGACAGTAATATTTTTATCCCGTTTTCGATTTTGTTTACCCAGAATAATCGGATTTGAAAAAATCCTTTATCCAATTTGATAGTGAGCATGCATATATAAATTTTCCCGATTATAGCTTTGGCTATAATACCAATTTTATACCTTATTGGTAAGTTTTAACCCCAAAAGGTACGAATTTCCAAAAATCCATTCTTAGCTGACGTTTATCCGAAAAGGGGAACATCCACCCAAACTTTCATCATCCTATCTACAGCCATTGTACCCAACAAAAGGGGCGTGGCACCGCCCATTTCCCAGCGAGACATAATCCTCCTTCTTCCAGTATCGTATGTAGCGAATCTCATCTTAATACCTCTAATGGATCGTGGGATATGACCGATTAAAATTTCGGTTTGTGTGGGCGGTGCCACGTCCCATTGCTTTCATGTAGCCTATGATCGAGGCCCTATGGAAAATATATCACAAAGAAAATAAAATTGCAATCGTGCCATGTATTTGGCCCACATTACAGTTTTTTAATAAGGGGCGTGTCATCGCCCTCTTTCCACAAACAAAGTATTTTTTCTTATACAACCGATATAGATACTAAATCCCTACTTCGTACCTATAATGATTTAAAAGATACAGCCATTTCATAATTCGAGCTGTATGGGGCGGTGCCACGACCATCCTTCCTCCTTGCAGTCTGAATTTCCAAAAATCCCTTTTTAATGCGCGCCTACGTCATAAAAGGAACCAACATTCCAAATTTCACGATTCTAGCTTTAGCCGTTTGGCCTGGGGAGTGATCAGTCAGTCACTCAAGCCCTTTATATATATAGATTGCGAATGGACAGAATCGATGAAATGAACTCCGAAAGTGCTATTCCGAACCGATTACGATCCACAAGTCAAAAATATTATTACATAAGTATGTATTGTTTTCAGTTCACCTGACTGAAAATTATTAAATTTTTCTTTTTTCTCTTTACTAAAAATATTAACTTTTTATCTAGACAACCTCATATGAGGTTACTTATTTTTATACCCTCACCATACGGGTAGGTGCATATTTATAATTTGATATGACCCAAAAGTGCGACACATAGAAGGAGTCACTTTGGACCCTAGGTTTCTTTGAATCAAATTCGATTCATGACTTTTTAAGTCGTTTGATCCATGTCCGTCTGTCTGTCATTCTGTCCAGCTGTTACGCACGACAACGTTCAAAAGACGTTACCAATTGTTATAAAACTTTGAATGGTCTACAAGGTCGCTCCTCTTCTCGTACTTCCCATACAAATGTACCATTCCGCCCCACTTTAGAAATCGAGAAATATTATCACGCGATCGTGCCCAAACTCTGTATGTTGTATAGCCATAATGGGGTAAAGTTTTGGAGAAAAAACTGGAAGTCCAGCCATGCCCCTTCTGGTACCTCCCAGAATACCTAAAATATATAAACTTGCAAATTTTACGTTTTTACTGAGGTTGAGGGTATAAGTCGGTTTACCCGACTGAAACTTTCTACATTCTTAAATTTTCTTAAACTTAATACAAATACCAAACCCCTTTTCTAAAAGGGTACTCAAATTGTAGCTGTAAACATTTTTCTACAGCGTTTTCAGTTTCCACTGCTGTTACATAATTAATAAGTCGTTGTCCTCTATCGATTGTAAAATAAGTAAGTAGAATAAACATATTACCTGTTTTATCGACTCATAGATAGAGAGTATTTTACAGCTAAAATTACACAGGCCAACAACTCAGACCCTCTAGGGGCTACTCCGGGGTTTATTATGGATATTTCCCCTTCTCCACCATCTTAGACCCCTAGTTCTATGATGTTGGAAAAAAAATTAATGAGCCAAAAAGTGGTTGAGTTTTGGTGAGATCATTATGCTGCCAACTAAGACCACTATAGTTGGTGGGGAAGAGGAAAAATCCATAACAAGCCCCGCAACTGCCCTGTAATAGCCCCTTGAGGGGTAAAATGTATGACCGACCCCTACTAGTTTGTACATCCTTACATTTATTTGCTCCAATCGCCACAAAAGTGTTCCTAGAGGAGTCAATTGTATGACCGACCTCCAATTATTTGCAACTCTAACAGTTTGTCAGAAAATAACTATCCTTTATCCTCAACCCTTAAGCTGGCCCCCATACAATTTTTTTTTTCTTTTTATATTTTTTTTTCTGCGTATATATCGATCGACATATTTCAATATATAGCGAGAGACAGTGATTTGTAACCGACAAAAAGAGTAAAAGTGGTTTCATCTAAAAAAAAACTGAAAATCGTTAAAAACCGAAAGTTTAGTCTTTCGTCCAAAAATTCATAACTATTAAAATTGTACATGGATTTTTTGCGCTGATTTCTTGTTTTCTTTAAAAAAAAAAGGGTCAACTATTATTTGTTTTTTATTTTTACTACGACAATAAATAAATTGTTCACCCCAATTTTTACAGAAAAATTTTCGTTTTTCATTACTTTTTTAAAAACTGTCAAGAAATAACTTGTGGAGAGTTTTATTATCTTTTAATTGAGTGATTATATATAAAGATCGTGAAAAGGAGGCCCGAAGTATAACCAAAAAAGTAAGTGCAACTCCGAAAATTTGAAGAAAAAATCTAAAATTTTTATAAAAGGAGTTTAGGAGGTCAGAATCTATGGAGAAAGTGTTTTGAACTCTGATTTGCAAAGAAAAGTCGAAAATTTGTGGTCTGGTGTTACTGTATGTCTCCTTTATCTGAAAAAAAAAAACTTTCGTTTAATTTGGTTGATTTTAGAAATTTATAAAGAAATAATTTTTATATTTATAATTTTTACAAATACAAATTTTTTATAATACCTTTTTTTAAATTCAGTAGTATATTGTTAGAAAGAAATTCTGAATTACACTTCTATGAGATTTCTCTGTAAATATTGTTAATAATAGCTTAACAAATATTATTTTTCTGTTGGATTTTTTTTATAAATAACTGAAATATGGAATAAACGTCTGTATACCAGAGAAAGAAGCCGATCCAGAATTAGCGGATGCACCGCCGACTATTTATCATTAACTGCGCCTCCGCCGATGTCTAAGGTTCGTGTCGGCTTATTTTTAGCCGACGATTTATTCGCCCTGTATCGGCTGAAGTATAAGAATTCTAGTTCTGTTTTTTGGTCACCGTTTTGTGTCCAATATTTTTTAAAAACCCTATGACTTTTTTTGTAGCTTTTTTGGTGTGACCCGAACAACTTGTTGGTTACAAAATTATGAGCCTAAGTTTAGTCGCCGCCGGTAATTATCCTATTTCGCCGCCGCCGACCGAAGAAAATATTCTGAGCCGCCGCCGTCGGTAATTTTGGGTCGGCTTCGTTCTCTGCTACATACTTTTAAATGTTTTAGTATGGGATTCTTGTAAGACAGGAGTTACATTTTTTTAGATATATATACATATAAATAACTTTATCTTAAATAAATTGATTTAAATTCACCAATTTAATATACATACTTTAGTGATTCGATCGCTAGATCAAACATTTATACAAACATTTATATTTGTTAAGTTACGATCATATTATTCAAGGTTGGCAACACCTACAAAAAATTTAATGTCCTAATCAGTGTTACCGCTGGGAATTTTCAAAAAGTATCACAAAAAGGGGATTTCTTAAAAAAAAGTGGCACATATTATACAAAAAAGTGGCACAAAAAGTGGCACACTTTTTTAGTTTTTATTTCAAGAAAACAACGATAAATCAATACTTAACAAAAACAATTCATTTGAGTACAGAGTACATAGATATTAAATATTAATATTAACTTAAATTAAATCACGTGTATACATTTCTAGTTACTTTTTTGTAATTTTTAATGAGATCTTTGCTTGGTATCCAATCTTCCAACTTCTCGTCAACCAAAATCAGAGTTGAAAGCATTGAATGACAGGTCTCCACTTTCAACCTGTTCGATAATTTACTTTTCACTAATGTCAGTTTAAAAAAAAAGCGTTCTTTTGGTACAAATATTAATTTAAATTATTTTTTAAATTTCCCACTTTAAATCAGAAAACTTCAACATTGATAATTGCGAATAGGTGTTCATAAGATTTGTCATTTGATTTACTATCTAATAGTTTTAACTCATTCATGAAAACCTCGGTCTTCCTTATTACATCACTAAATTCAGTCACGATGTCAATGTAAGTTATATTTTCATTAGATTTTATATAAAAAGGGTCTAAGAACTTTAAACTATTCAGTTTTTTTTATCATTTATATCGATACTTGAAAATATTTGGTCACAAATAGTTTGTTAAAATTTAAGAATATTTGATGTGTAAAATATTTTTGTAATCAATATTCCACAGCTCTGTAAGGGAAAAAAAATTTTTTTTTACAGTTTCTAAAAATTTGGATTAAAATCTCTTTTGTCAATGAAATAAGATTTATAATTTGTGAAGACTCACTTTGAAAACTTGTGTTTAATGAGTTCATAACTTTAAGAATATAAACTAAAACAGTTCTTGTTGAGACTTATGCATTTTTTCCAATTTTTAGAACATTTTTCTTCAAATTGCTCAATTTGGCATTAAAATACAAAAAGTGGCACATTTAGTATCATAATAGAAAAGTGGCATAAAAGTATAAATGCAGAAAAAAAGTGGCAAAATTGCCACTTTAGTGGCATAACGGTAACACTGGTCCTAATCCTTTAAACTCCGTATGTGTTTAGTATTAATACATTATCCATTTGAATTTTAATTTTATATTTTTCAATTAAAATAAATAATACCAACTTAATTGAATTATTACGCATTGTCACGGTAGAATTTGGTAACTCTACACAGATACACAGAGTTGAATATAAAGCTAAAAGTTTAGAAAACAAAATTCCCATGCCATCGTATCACAGATGATACCAAAACAAAGTTGTCATAATAACATATTATAATTTTGTATACGAAATCAGAATTTCCTAAAAATATTTGTTTTCTTTTCATACTACTTATTTTATACTTCCTTTTTTAATAAGGGTGAACCGACACAAGTGTTTGAAAGCAATTATCGAGTACCTGTGTTTCATCCAATGCATACATACATTATGGGTAATAGGCGGAAAAAGGAC
The DNA here is from genome assembly GCA_964034835.1 of Muscina levida. Lineage (NCBI taxonomy): Eukaryota > Metazoa > Arthropoda > Insecta > Diptera > Muscidae > Muscina > Muscina levida. The sequence continues at coordinate 142,943,943 of OZ035880.1, read as the reverse complement.
CTTTTCTATTTTAGAGTTGCATTTAAGGATCACACAAGTCAGGTAGACAGAGAGCAAACAATTTGCAACTCTCAAGGCAGATATGTTTTCATTTTAGTATTACATTATACGTGAAGTGACGCGGAAGTGAACGGAAGGAAGAATATAATAAAATATAAAATAATAAAGAAAAATATATACAAATTGATATTAAGTTTTAATGAAAACAAATAAACGGTGTCGTTAATTGTTGAATTTCAAAACAGATAACAAATTCTATAAAAAATAATTATGTGAATTCTATGAAAAATTATTATGTGATTTCTATAAAACAAAATTATGTGAAATTGAGGAACTTACATTTCGTTTGACTCCAGTGGAAAATTTTTCTTACAAATACATTTATACATTTTATTTTTGAAAAAAAAAACAACAAAGTGCCTTGTTTTTTTCTACTACCTGCTATTGCAAACATATATTGCTACTAACATTGCAGCCGGCAATCGTGTCGCCTATGCCATTTAAAAGTGCCAAACAAAATGTCTGAAAATTTCTTTACGTGTTGCTTATTTCATACTCGTGTCGGCATTTGAGATTCCTTATAACTGCTGCACAAATATGATGAAAATATTTACTACTTTGTGATGTTACTTCCTTTATGTTTGTCAAGGATCTAACCGGAATGAAAGACATAGGTAAGAGTATCAGGAGGGTGGTGGAGGAGGTCTTTGAAGTTACATTTACTATGTTGGAGTTGGAGGAGGAGCATGAAAATATTTCATTTTATATGCATAATTAATGGTTTTTAATTTTTTCCGTTCCGTAACAAAACACAATAGTGTATGTCTTGTTACAAAACTGGACAAAATAATTATTCGGTTTTTAAAGTTTTAATAAATTATTATATTTTTTTAAGAATGTTATGAAATTTAAGTTATTGCGCATTTGTATTAACTTGTTTATTGTTTTGTTTTTGTTTACAGGAATATTGTCTCCTCCGGGTCCGTTTTTAACGCCCAGTCCATCACCATCGATCTCAGCTAGTCCACGATTACAACCATCGCCGTCATTGTCACCATTTCCTCAGGATGTACTTCTAGTAACGGGCAATCCTTTAACCAATACCAGTACCCATGAACAGGTATGTATGCGTGAGAGCAGGTAGTGTGAGTTAGCACAGCTCAAAACGAAAATATTTGCAAATTTAAAGACAAATTGCTAAAAGAAAATGTTACATGTGGTAGTAGTAGACGAAGTAAGGGTTCACCTTTAAGGTGTTTTATGTATTTGAGGTTTGGCTATAATGTATAGTTGAATTATAAGTATATAACAATGTATATGAATAATGCATATGTATAGTCTTTGAAATCATATCGGCGATTAACCTGACTTTAACTTTTCAACTTCAAAGGAACTCGTAATAACGATTCGAAATAGAATCGTTTTTTTTTTCGATTCATAATAGAATCGCATTATGGATTCGTAAAAGAATAACTTGTACGAATCGAGAACAAAGGTGAATATTCTTCCGATCGCGATACTACGTCCGAATCGTTGGCGAGTATCGTTCTCGAATAAAATACGAATGATTCGATAATGATATCATTCTCGAATCGTATGGTTTGTCGGGATTATTTCAAAGTTCTCTTTTTTGTATTTATCAACTAATAACGTCTAACTGGTTCAAAATTCAATGGTTAATTTTAGAAGTAGTTCAGAATTCTAAACTTTTGAAATAGAACGTTTTTGAACTAGTTTGACGATTCCCTACTGGGTACATTTAAAAAAAAAACATTTTGGACTCTTAACCAAAGAGTTGTCCTAACTTTGTTTAAAAAATAAAATTTTATTATGTGAAAGCCAATATGCAATCAATCTAAAATAGTATCACTGGGTACATTTAAAAAAAAAACATTTTGGACTCTTAACCAAAGAGTTGTCCTAACTTTGTTTAAAAAATAAAATTTTATTATGTGAAAGCCAATATGCAATCAATCTAAAATAGTATCACAATACAGGTATTCCCATTTTAGATGATGCATCTAATGTCATTGTTAGTAGAATCTGTGGCATTAAAAATGTAACCTTGCTATAGCAACATATCACCATTCAACTATTAACCAAAATGTATCCGAATCTTTCATTTTGCCTAAATAGACTACAAAATTAGAATCTATTACTACGCATCAGTCATAAAATTTCCATATTATCTAAAATTCCACTACGAAATTGTGGCAGCAGTCCTTTTTTTCTTCTAACAACATGTACTCGTCGTATAATTAATCCGCATTTGTTTTCCGCTTTCTTCTTAACTCACTTAGGAACGTAAGGCTGTAACGCCTGGCCGACGTCAGTCCATACACCAGTTCACGAATGGTAGTCCCAATGCGGGCACTGTGGTCTTTCAACCAAGTCCCTCGCAATCGCCAGCTGCGGCCACCAGTGTTATTGGCCTGACGGCCGCTGGCGGGGGTGCACTCAATGTAGTGGCCAATTTTCAAAATGCCGTTTCACAAGTGGCCGCCACAACAACAGCAACATCGACGCTACCCACATCGACTGGTAATGAATTAAATACCACACTAGTGGGGTCCAACAACATACAGCTAAGTAAGGTAAGTATTATGGTGTAGTGTGTCTCAGGTGAAAGATGGTAAAATTCTCTCTTTTGCAGAAGGGTACTAAGCGCCAACAACAACAGCAGCATCAACAACAGCAGCAACATCAGCTGCAACAGCAGCAGCAGCAACAACAGCAACATCACCAAATATTTAGTTCCTCGTCTAGCCACCACTATACAACTAGCACTGTTGTACATCCACCGCCGTCTGTTTCATCGGCTTCATCGATTATTGCCGGCGGCTATGGGCAATCGCACGCTGCAACAACGATCAACAATACACCGAATACGTTTGCGTCAACAAATGTGGCTTGTGCGCCAAAAAATCAAACGAAAAAATGTTCTAACAACACCACGACCACAACAACCTCGTCAGCAGCAGCCACCCTTTTGCCGCTAAGTCAACAACATCAAGTCCAACATCAACAGCCGCCACCACCACCACCACAATATCAGCAACATTTTCAACATTATCATAGCAGTAGTCCGTTAATCGCTGATAGTCCCTCGCCCAGTCCCAGTGGTACAACGATAACAGCAGCCTCTATCAAACCGCCGACGCCACAACCACCTCCGGCCATGCAAATGTTGCAACAACAATTTACGATTGCCAACAATGGCAACGGAGGTTCTTCCGCAGGTCCCCAACAGACATTTCAGCTTATACAGGGACCTCAGGGACAACTAATCGCTGCAGCAACAACATCCCACCAACATCAACAGCAACAGCAACGATTTACCACTACACCCACAACGGTAGCCTCCGCGGGCACTGTTTTGTCCAACAACAACAAGTCCAACAAGACACCCCAGCAAATACTACCAAAACCACACCAGCAGCAGTTGGCAGACGCTCAGAAGTCGAGAAGCTCAGGTGCGAATCCGACACCCACACCCCCACCACCACCTGTCACCTCTGGCAGCAATATGTCACAGGCTTCGTTAACACAGATCTCACATTCAGCTCAGCCGGGCCAACAGCAGCAACAAATTATACTACCCTCTGGTGCCACAGCTAGTCTAACAACCACCAATCAGCAACCTCTGTTACTAAATCAAGTTCCCGTACTGGTACAACAAAATACACCTCAAGGTGTTCAACTGATTCTTAGGCCACCTACGCCTCAATTGACGGCCACGCCCTCTTTGGTGATACAGAACACTAGACCTCAGCCCCAGCTGCAGCATCATCATCAACATCAGCAGCAGCCCCAACAGGTCCTACGGATATTGGGCACTAATGGAGCAACAATGCAGCTGGCCGCTGCCACTCCAACATTTATTGTTTCGTCACAAGCGAACCTTATCCAGCAGGCTAATCACTTGCAGACCATCAAGGCACAGTCTCAAAATCCTGCCATAACGCAAATAACGGGTTTGCATGCAGCTCTCTCAGCAGCCGCTAACCAGCAGCCTAGATCTCAGCAATTTACCACTACTGGTCCCACCATCAATGGCCACCTGTTGGGTCCAAGTGTGGCAGCTCAACTGCAAAACCTGCAACTGGCTGCGGCCGCTGCAGCAGCAAATGGCAATGGCTTAACCGCCCAAATCCAAATGCCAAATGGGCTCAGTGCTTCGTCAGGGCCCACTACCACCACCTTACTATCCCACTTGCCGGGCGCAGCTCAATTTCAACAGAACTCAGCACAAGGTCTAATAAATCTCAACCATTTAAGCAATGCCAATATACAGCAACTGGCCGCCGCAGCTGCTGCGGCTGGTGCCACGTTCCAAACTCCGGCCACACCGTCCAATACCACGGCCAACAATGCCGGCACAGGGAATAATGGTGGCCAGCAAAATCATACAACAACTGATCTCTTTTCTTCAAACCTAACACAATCGTCGCCAGCTCATGTGCCGCATTCGGTGACACCGGAACCAATGAGGCAGCCCACTCCCGTTTTGCAGAATATACCCGCCGTCAGTCCCCAACAACAGATGGGGGGCAATGCACAAATACAACTGCAATTGAATGCAGCAGCTACCATACAAATGCAACAGCAGCAACAACAGCAGCAGCAACAACAAATACAACAATTGCAGCAACAAATTCAGCAGACCCAAAATCAGGTACAACAAGCTCAACAACAAGCACAGGCGCTGCATCAACATCAACATCAACAGCAACATCACCAGCAACAGCAGCAACAACATCAACAGCAACAACAACAGCAACAACAACAGCAGCAACAACAACAGCAGCAGCAACAACAGCAGCCCCAACCTGCACAACAAATGCAACAACCACTGCAGGAGCCAAAGAAAAAAGCTAAACCTAGAAAGAAAAAACCTCCAGCCTCTTCTGCTGCATCGGCAGCATCAAACACCACCGCACTGGGTAAACCTCTAATGACCACCGCTAATAAAACTCTCAACACCGGTACTTCAACTACGTCGGCAATTTTAGCTCCCACCATTACCAGCTCCAGCAACACAACGACTACAAAAATTGTCCCCATCTTAGGTCAACAACAATTGTTGACGTCGAACAACCAAACCAACGTTCAAGCTACGTTGACACATAACAACCAAATGCCGCCAGAACATCAGCAGCACCAAAGACCGATGTCGTCCAATTCGCCGCCACCGCAAATAACCAGGGCTAGTAATGGAAAATTGGATTTAGGCAATGTCATGAAACTCTGTGGCATTACCGAGGATGACGATGAGGATTTTATGGATACCACACCCATTGATGATCCGCCCCATAATCAGAGTCATGCTAATTCCCAAGATTACACCATCTCCATACCGCAACCAAATAATGCAGACTCAATACCTTTCACACTCTCGATACCGGGAGTTACGTCAAATACCACCGGCAACCAAAACTCTGAACCTATGGAGACCTCCACGCAAGATACACCCGCCGCAGCTAATATCGTTATAAAGATAGATCCCACAGAATCGTTGGGCGGCAATGCGTCGTCGGGACCAGGCAATCAGCCCTATTCTATTACCATACCCCGCTTGCCGTCTCATGAGGAAATACAGAAACAGGCCCAGCAGCATTTGAATGCCCAAAATGCCGAGGCGTCGGCCAATCAACAGCAGCTCATGAAGTCCGTTGTCATGTCATCACATCCCACTAACATAACATTCTCGCTACCTTTAAATACTGCACCCACATTGGTTTCAAGCACTCCGTCTGTAATGTCATCTAATGTTGGCAGCCAATCGACGGTCATGGTAACGTCGACGGCAACAAACCAAATGCCAGCTTTACAGGTAACTACCTCAACTACTGGAACACCACCTGTAACCACAACCACAGCAGCGGTCAAACCCAGACGAAAGCCAGCGGCAAAAAGAACGGCCAAGAAGACAACGGAGACTACGACAAATATTAATGCCTCGAACTCTTTGGCCTCGGTGACAAATTCCAACTCTGCGGCATCTACATCAGCCTCAAATTCCAACATAACAACTAATGCGATTTCGACTCCTTTGCCTACACCGTCTTTAGTGCCCAGTCAAATTGGTAATATTCAAATATCACAAATCGATAATAGATCGACGAATGGCAACCAACAGCAAATAGTTTCGGCCAATGCGATGGGTGGTTCATTGGTGGAGAATAAAATTCAAATTATGCCAATAATAGACAACAAAAACAACAATATTCAACAGTCACAACTGCATCAGCAGCAGCAGCAGCATCACCATCATCAGATGCAGCAACCCCAGATGCAGCAACAGACTCAAATTGTTTTCCAGCCGAATCCCACAGGTCAACAAAATCACAACATGACACTGACTCAACCACAACACAATGCTGGAACTGTTCAGCAATTGGTTGCTTTGCCACAACTGTCAAATTCTTCGGTGGCCTCAAATACATCGATGAACTTGAATCCACCCACTATAACAATGCAACAGCCTCAAGCTCCTCCAGCAGCGCCGCCGTCTTTGGCGCCGTCAGGGCAAACGCAGTCGTCGTTGTCGTCCGTTTTACCTGGCGTATCTTGCAACGTTTCAATCTCAGTGGGCACGCCCAACACTATAGCCTCCTTAATACCTCAGCTCACGGGTAGCCTAACATTAGCGGTTTCAGAGCAATGTGAACGCCTTATATTAAGACATGATCCTAATCAGCCACAAGACCAGCAGTCCCAATTGATACTGCAGGCCTTGCTGAAGGGCGCCCTGCCAAATGTTACAATTATAAATGAGCCAACTAAATTGGAGGCGCCCAAGCCAACGTCATCGGCACCACCGCTGGCAGTTGCACAACTGCAGCCACCACCGCCGCCACCACCACAGCAGACGCAGCAGCAACTTGTACCAATGGTTCAACCAGTAGCTAATACACCTAACAACATGGTGTCAACACAAGCGGTACCAAACAACAAGGTTACTACGAAAAAAACTACTAAACAGGGTCACGCTACATCAAGCACATCTAATGCCCCAACAGAAATGGCCAAACTTTCCACGCCCGCCACCTCACAACCCTTAAATATGCCGCTGAATAGGACGCCGGACTCTAATGTGCCTCCTGGCACTCATCTCTCTAACATGAATACAAATCCAGGTTTAGCGCCAGCAACCGGTTCCAATGTGGCCGAACAACGTTATGTGGCCTTACCAAAGCTTGATCCATCGACGCAACAGTTGTTCTGCCTAAATACTTTGAATAATCAAATCACGCTGATAGGGGCAAACCAAACCGCAGCTTCTGTGGGCCCAATGGAACGTATACTAATAGCGCCAGCAAACATAAATGCTCAACAGCTGGCACATTGTCTGAAACAAGGGCAGATTCACTTTAACGATACCAACCCCTTGCCACCGCAGCCACAGCCGACACCGCAACTGCCTGTTATAACAAATGCAGCAGCACCGCCACAAATGCAACAAGTCCAGCCACTGGCCTCGGGAGGCATATCTATAGCACAGCAGCAGCAGCAGCAACAACAACCGAAACAACAAATTGTGTATCCAATGACTTCAACGTCCAATGCATCAGGAATGATATCGACCACGTCGACCACCTCCAGTACGACCACTACGTGCTCCACAGCACAATCGTCGTCTACAGCCACCATCACTACGACCACAACCACCACCACAAAACAAGTGGCTAACGTGGCTCCCATAATAGATCAGTCGAAAGCCAAGCAGGACAACAAATTGCTAACAAACAACTCTATGGCCGCTTCAACCGGTGCAGTGCCTAAAAAGAAACCTGTTAGGAAACCAAAGGCATCCACCACCACAGCAGCCGATGTGGCTTTAATGAAGAATGCCTCAGTGGTAAAGCCCTTGCCAAAACTAGATCCCCTTTCACAGAAGCCCAACAACAATCCGGTACAGATTGTGCAGCCCAATACGGCCAGTGGTAAGCCTGTAGTGTCCAGCTCCACCACAAGCACCACCACTTCGACATCCAATGTGGTGAGCATACAGCCATTTCAAACTCAGACCTCAACGGGCACTAAGTTGGTGGGCGTGACAGCTCCCATGCAACAACAGCCTCAGCAACAACAACAGCAACAGCACGGCAATCTACTGCCACAACAGCAGCCGGCCCGACAACATGTTAGCAATACCTTTACCATAAACTTCTCATCGAATGGCATAACCACCAGTACAACAACCCCGAGCATCACGTCATTTGCGACAACTCCCAATAATCCCGGGTTGTCTCTAGGTGTAGCCAGCGCCAACAACGGCGGAGGACAACAACAGGTGAATCAACAGCCCCAACACACGGTTTCAAGAGTACAAACAATTCAGTTGACACCTCAGCAACAGCAGATGTTTAAACAAGTGCAGATGCAAATCCAGTACTTGACAGTGAAGATGCAACACAAGAATTTGCTCTCCTCCACGCCTTTGCCCGCCGATTTGGATCCTAATGTGGTGGCAGCATTTAATAAGCCCATGACGGACATGGATATCAACCAGGCCTTGCAAAGACTATTTATGGAGCATCACCGCATATTGGCGGCGGGCAAAGAAATACCCACTCCTGAGCAATTTATAACAAATGCCGGTAATATGGCATCGAGTACAACAACCAGCTTCAATTTAATACAAACACCGCCAGCTGCCAATGTGGGAAGTGATCAGGCGAAAACACAAAGTGGCGGCCAAACCAACCAAATCCCGGCCAATGTAGTACAACCCAACAATCATTCAACAATAACTGGGGCAGCAGGAGGTGTAGCAGCAGCTGGGTCAACGCCGTTAGTAAATAGCATCAGCAGCGGGTCGCAGCAACAGACGCAACAGCAGCAGCAACAACAGCCGCAGCCACCAGCAACCCAAAAGATACACATTTACCCCATACAGCACCAGCAGCAAGTGCAACAAGCTAAGAGCAAACAACAGAAGGCAACGATACATCAGCAGCAACAACAACAACAACAGACACTTCAAACACAACAGCAGCAACAACAGCAGCAGCAGCACCCTTCGCCACAACAGCAGCAATATCAGGTACAGCAACCGTCTCAAACAGCTTTGTCGTCGTTGAACAACAACACCTCGAAAGCGAATACTACAACCACCATAACAGCAACAACAGCGGGTGGAGCGCTGATCACCAATAAAACAAAACCCAATCAAGCAGCAACACAAGCAGCTGCTGCTCAACCTGCAACACCGACTTTAATCAATCAAACTCAAAACATGGCACCATCTCTGATTGCGAACGGTCCGCAATTGCCTCAGTTATCCTCCCTGTCGACAACATCCACGTTGCCCTCATTGCCATTTCCTTCACTGCCTCAGCCGCATATGATAAACATTGCCAACATGCCAGCCGTGCTGCAGCAGAAACATTTCACGCAACATTTGCAAATGCAACAGCAACAGTTGTTGCAGCAACAGCAGCAGAAAATACAGATATCCAAAGTAGTGACACCGGCAGCATTCGCATCATTCCAAAGTAATAGTGGCATGACACAAGGAGGACCTCCGCCACTTATATTTCCAGCCTCGTCGGGCACGGTAGCAACCAGCACTATTACGACGACGTCAATGCCACAATTGCCCGCATTGTCGCAACAATTTAGCAATGCCTCCTCTAATATGCCCACAGCAACATTTAGTGTCAGCTCTCTGGCAGGAAATCAAAAGCAATTTATACTCTCCTCCACTTCAGTAGCATCATCGCTGCCCAGCTCACTGCCAACTGCTGCTACCTCGACGTCGACAATTGTTTCGACCGCCAACGTTACTTTCCTCAACAGTCTTCAGACGACTTCAGTGTCAATTGCCAATCCAGTAGTGTCAGCATCAACAACAACAACAGTTGCTGCTACGTCCATAGCAATGCCTCAGTTGGTGATGGCAACAGCACCTACAATAACAACGCAGTCACCATTTCAAACTGCAACTACTACAAGCGTCGCTGCTCCAGCTGCTGTGCCGGCAGCATCAGCCATTGCCGTCATACCGACATCGTCTCTGAGTTCATCGGTCGTCAACAATGTGGTCGTTCAAAATGCTCTTATGAACGCTGGCGTCAGCGTCGGCAGTGGTATCAATATTGTCGGTAATCCCATAAATCAATTAGCATCTATTGTTAAGACCGAGGATAAGGCCCCATCAAAAGCAAAACTTGCTCGTCTTTCGTTGTGAGTAGTTGGTTGATATTAATCCTTTAATTTAGTATAAGAGTTGTGTTTGCCCAGTGTAACATGTTGACGATGTTGATTTTTGTTTGATTTCTAAAGCCTCGTTTTGGTATGAAACAAACATTTATATGATTGACAATAGCAGTAATATAAATCGAAGCATTTGAAAACTCTCAGTACTTTACATAGAATTGAGAAGAAAAGGTTTCATATTAATAAGAAAGTTTAAGCAGTGTTGTAGAATTTTTATTTTTTGAATAGTTCGCTGAGAGTGGAATTCAAATAAAATGACCAAATTTGAAAATTCAACTCTCTAAAGACTTACCTCCTTAAATATTTAAAAATTCAACACTTTAAAAATATAAAGCTTGTAATTTTAAAAACAATAATATGTAGCTCTCCGTACTTTGCTATATACATTTAAAAATAGTTAATGAAAATGTACTCACTTGCTGCTTTATTATTCTTTCCCACACAGATTCCTTCAACAATTGGAAGCCGATCAACAAAGTGTTTTGAATTCCGACTACAAAAATCCATTCCAGAATAAAGAAGAGGCCGTTAAACGTTTGATCAGGTAATACAAATTTAATATTCCAACTGAACCTATACTAATTTTAACTAACCCTATAATTTCCTGCCCTCAGATATCATTGCATGTACCAGAATGATGAAGATATACCCAGTGAAGAGGAGGAAGAGTTTGAAAATACTGCCACCAGATATCAGGATAACTTCCGCAAGCTCTCGGGAAAATTCCAACAGATCTTATTGCAAGAATCAATGGTGAGAAGAGTAATTGACAATGGTTTTATTAGACATACATATCTTTCAATTGATAATAAATGTTTATTTTGGCTTTTCTCTATTGCAGCTACAACATCGCACTTCGGAAATTTGTCAAATGGAAAAACTTATGATTGACGATTTGAGACAAGAAATTGAAGATTCGAAAAAATTCGAACAAGACATACTCAAGTATGAAGACCAACAAAGCTGCCCACAAGAGGAACAGCAACTGCAGCTCCAGCAGCAGCAGCAGCAGCAACATCCAAAGGACGTATGTTCAGAACAAACACCTTCTCTCTTCGATAAAATCAAGAATGAGATTAAAACCGAAGAAATGCAAGACACTAAACTCAACATGGAGATGATGCATTCCACTGCTGGCGATAGCAATTCGAATTTCTGTAGCAATCTGCAGAACACAACAACTGCATCTTCGTTCGATTCAATTAAAAACGAGATAAAGACTGAATCTTTTGATAATTCGCTAGCTTCGACCGCAGGTGGTAAAAGTTGCAGTAGTTCAATGGATTCATTTGATTTGCTGAAACAAAGTCCCATCAGCAACAACAATGTTCATGTGCTAAAGAACAAAACGTCAACGACGAATGAACTGAAAGAAATGAACAAAAAAGAGGACACAATTCCAACCGCCAGTCATTGGAATCAAGGCGGCAGTGGCATTGGCGGCTACACTGAAACAAAATCAGCAAGCAATTATTATAATAATTTGCCAACAAACGCTGCAACATCAGCACTGCCCAAGGGCGCCACTCTTATGTTTAATGGTGGTTCAAAGAAATCCAATAATGCCCCCACAGTTTCTGCAAATGTGCCGGAGAAAAAGGACAGCTATGAAAATTTTGATATAGAATCAGAGATAACGCCAACATTCATTATGAAGAAAGTCGAACATAAAGAGGCAGTGGAGGAAACACCTCCCACTAAGGCCATCTCTAGCACATGTACATCAGTTATTACTACCAACACCAGTACTACGAGTTCCACAAGCGTTTTCAACAAAAAACAAAAATTGTCTAAAGCAAATCATGCTGTAGAAAACTTAGCACCGACAGATAATGTACAGCAGCCACCATCGGCAAACGCCTTACCGCTACCACCACAGCAGAATCTTCAAAATCCGTCTAGCTCTCAGTCTGAAGTTATAACCAATAGCTTTGATTTTTCGCAGCACTTACCTGGACATCACGCCACCAACAATAAACAACAAGATGATGACTGGTTGTGCCTACAAAAGGAATGGAACCTCTTGAATGCAGGCAGTAACAAAAATAACGGCAATCAAAGCAAAACCTTAGATTTTCTCTCACATGAGTCTTCGGACGAACTCTTCCCTAATGGTTGTATCACCAAAGGCCTTCAACAGCCAGCCCAGCTGCCCAGCAGTGACTGCAATGTCGCTGCCCTACCCAATAGTTGTAGTCTGCAAAATCAACAGCCCTCAAGTTTGCAACTGAATCACCATCAAGAAGAAAGTCATCATGCCGATTTGAATGAATTCTTTAGCGGCTCCGACGAAGACAATAGTGAAGTGCACAAAGCCGTTGAGAACCGCCTGGAGTCAATGTTTGGCGAGTCGCCAGTGCATTTGTCTGGCTCCAAGGATCGATCCAACTCTCCTGATGATTTAGATTCTATATTTGGGGAGACGACCAAGTCTCCTGCTAATCTGCCCTGTAATGTAAAGGTTAAAGGCAATTGGGACCAGGAGTTTGCCGGCAATACATTTATGGCCACTGCTGCACAACACAACACACAGGAGGCTAGCTTTATGAACTCCTCTAATAATATGACGCACCATATTCAATTGGGTTCGGCCAATAATCCCAGATGGATGCAAAATATGGAGGCCCAATTTCCAGATTTTCTAACATCCTGCAATACTGATTGCTCGGCCTCTAGGAAACGTCAGTGGAATGGTCACATGGTAGATGACAATCAACCACAACACCCAGATAACCCGACGTCTCTGCCGCAGCAAGACGATGAGAGTCCACAGAAGAAAATGTGTGACTCCATTGCCAATAATGTTATCATGAATGATTCATCCACCTCGTCCACATCGCCTCTGAATGCTCAACAGCAGTCGGCACAGCATCACAACTTAGTGCCGAACGATACCTCCCATGCCCAAGAGCTTATGGATGCAGCATTGCTGTCATTGCATGATGGTTTGGGGGTGGAAGCCAACGGTGCGGAAGCAAATCCACAAACCAATGGTTACACGCATATGGTAATGCAGCCTACAAACTTTCCCAATTTTAACAATCACATAGAAGCCCAGCAACAACAGCAATCACATTTTATGAATGTTAACCAGCAGCAGCAACAAAATCTGAGTAACCACATGATGCATCATATGAACCATCATCATGGCCATCATCCAGGCACCAATGCAGGATCAGGAGAATTTGACGACGACATCACACGCCATGTGCAAAATGCCATCGATAGTATTTTGAACCTACAGTCGTCGGAAGCTGATTCATTGTCATTCAGCTTGGATCACTCCATGGGAGCTTTGCTAGGCGATACCATACTAAGTGACAATCAAGCAGCCAACAGTGGCAATGTGTGCCATGATGTAGCAAAACGTCGTCAGTTGGTAGACGAATTGGGCGATTGTCTAATGGGAGGCGGCAACTCATCCACCGATGCTTCCAACCTCACCGATGGCCATCTACTAATGGATACCACCGGCACGCATGCGCATCAGCAGCAACCACACCACAACCAGCATCACACGCTGATCTCTCACAATAATATTCAGCACTCATTGAACAACCATCATATGGCCAGTAGTCAACAGGCGCAGCAGCAGCAAGGACAACAGCAACAACAACTGACAGATTTCAATTGTGTTGTGGGTAGTATTGATGAGGCCGTCAAGTCCATAATGACGTCTTGACAGCAGAATGCTAACATATCTCAACCACAGCAACAACAAATATCCCCCTCATCGTCATCGACGTCTTCGGCCGCCACCTCCAACTCCAATAACTCCCACAGTCATTCCACCAACATCACCACCTCACCACACAATTCCTCACCGCATACGGCTCTGGCATCCAATAATAATCATGCCCAACATAATTCGCACCATGCTGCGCATTCGTCTTCAAGTGTCATCGGCAATAGTAGTATAATTTTAGAATTTAATTCCGCAGCATTATGAGATCTTATACATGTAATACCACCACTGGCAGTATAAATTGTTGCACGCGCTGAAATCAAACAAACACAGAAAAAAACAAGGTAATTATGTATATGTTGCGTACCGAGTATATACATACATGTCCTTATGGTTTAGTTTCGGAAAATATACGCCGCAAACAGGCGGTGCCTTTTTCTCGAATGTATTCTTTGTCTGTCTGTGCGAGGCGGCAAACATTATGTCCCACCAAAATGTTGGCCAATGACGACTGGTTCAAGTCAATTATTGTTAAAATGCGCAAGTCACAAAAAAAGGTTTTGAGATGTTGAGAAACATTAAATAACAATTGAGCTATCCTTGTAGATGTCCTATTTTTTGTTTTGTTATGCGCTAATACTTTCAGCATTAGTTATTTGTTTCAATTTCGCAAAAAAAAACGAATACTATTATAATTTTATTAGAATAACTATTTAAGTTGTTTTAAGTTTTCAAATCTATCTCTAACTGTTGTGCAAAACATTTGCATGATTTTGAGATTTATAGTAGCCTATTTTGTTGTCACATTTGATTTCAATACAAACAGCCATGTTCGTATTATACTTTCCATTACACGACAACACCGAACTGGTTAAGAGATGATATTTTAGAGAACCGCAATACCCTGCCGGTCATATGCCTGCAAATGCATATAGACCAACCAACAAATTATAGGATTGTCTTCAAACGAATTAAGTTTTGTTTTTCAAAATATCATTGTTTTTATTTTAACAATTCAATCAAATATTACGAAATGTAATTACGATTTCACAGTTTTACTTAATATTTCAATTTCGTCTTGTGCTCTGTCTGACCCCACTCGATCACACTCGATTTAATCCCTATATCGCGCCGCGCATTTAATTTATACTTATAGATACTACTTACCATATACTTATTTAAATTCTAGAACAATTTTAATTTTTAAACATTTCTTTAATGTATTTAAATTTTTTTTTTTACATAAATTTAAGACAAAACAAATTTCAGTGTGTTGTATATATACTATATAATTAGCATAATTGTTTTAATTTAACAAACAAAAGTCGATAGTTTCTTTTTTTTAAATTAATTCTCGTTTTTAGTTTAATTTATTAAGATTATATACATACATACTTTTTTTGTTTATTTATTTAAGACAAAAAAAAGTGAAAGAAAAAATCAAATAAATTATGAGCAAATCAACGACACCATAGAGAATACAGCAGTATTGTACAACAACAAAAACTATAAGCACACACACACAAATTTCAAACCTTAATGTGTCAAAGAATTTAATAATAATTATTTTGTTTAGTAATTATTATTAAATCTATAATATGATAAGAAAATAGTATAAATTTTAGGAAAATGTAACAAATACCAGCAGCAGCAGCAACACCAGCAGCGGTGTTGTGTTGTTCAGCAAGACATTTTATTTTTCGAAATTAAAGCACTTACATTTTGAAAAGTGTTTTCTTTATTATTAACACACACATATATATATGTTTTTAGTTTAATCCCAAAATCTTTTAAGACTTCATTTTTTTAAATAAATTAAAAAACAAATATATTTTATAAAAGAAAATATTATCAATTTGTACATATTGCTTTTAATTTGGACTGTTTTCTTAAAATTTATGGATCTTCAAAGTAAATTTTATAATAAATTGTTTTATGTAATTAAAATTTAATTTGTTTTATTGCGTTTTTTTTTGTTTGTTTTTATACTTTGGTAATAATTATTATTTTGTGTGAATACTTTGTGGTGCGACCGAAAAATCAGCATTCCGCAAATGTTTCAATTTTCATAGAAATTTATCTAGCATTGCAGCGATAGTGTTTTTGAAACGAAGATATCAAAGATTTAAATTTTTCATTAACACAATACAACATTTGTCAGCTCATTGATTTGGGACTCAATTCTGAGAACACCACGTTAAAGTAGCTCCAAAAAGAAGAAGTTCTGCATCATTCGTTTTGTTAAGTTACATGCTATAATGATTTAATATCTATTTAAAGTTAGAAATGTATCGTACAGGAGAATTTGTCACGTTTTAGGCTCTTTTGTCTGACATAACTTGAGAACCACTAGTCCGATTTAACTGAAACAAATTTATGAATTACAATACCTTCAATCTTTTCACATAACGTTTCCCTACATAAGCAACAGTTTCACTTTTCCATTGATTAAATGATTTTGAACTGAGTTTATTTTGTAACAGTTACAATAAAACTGTTGTTGTTGTAACAGCTTTACAATTCAAATATTACAAATTTTACAAATTTAATCCGGGGGTTCTTCTTCGATGTCCAGTCCTAAAAATTGGGCTACTTCCACTGGATTGGTCCATAGATCCAATGGGCTAAGTGGAGTAGGGTGGGCTGGTCAATTGAAGATGTGGCAGGTATCGTGGGGACCCTGACCACACGCTGGGCATATATTGGGGACGGCACGGTCTATGCGGGACCAGTAGGCATTGAGCCTGTTGCTCCATTCCGATGTGAGTTGTGCCAGGGCCACTCTTGTTCTACGTGGCAGGCTTGTCTCTGTTTCGTCTACAGGGGGTGGGCGACCTCCAAGAACGACATTCATGCGGTAACTTGAAACCGCGGAATAGGTGGCGTCTCTGTGAATGTCATTCAAAGCTGCAGCATATGAGGAGTGATCCAAGGGATCATGTACGTGGTTGCGTATATTATCCTCATATACTCGAAGGTCCTTCCTGACATGCCTTAGGGGAGCATCCATCTGTGTGATGTTAAAGTTGGGATGACTCCTCCGATGACATCCCAGGAGGAACGGTTTTGTCAGCATGACATTGTGTTCCTTGACTGGGAAGACCTTCGTTTCCTCATGTAGATGATGCTCAGAGGTTATCTGCATACAGCCCGTTACAGTCCTCAGGGCGGCATTTTGGCAGCTTGAATATTTCTCCACTGGGTATAACTCAGCGAAGGAGACCACACTGGAGCGGCATAGTTAACCACTGACCGGCTAATAGTTTAGTAGGTAGCTAACAAGGTTTCTTTGTCTTTACCCCAAGTGCTGCCAGCTAGCGCTTTGAGGACCTTGTTCCTACTTCCCAATTTGTGCGTAATTGCAGTGGCGTGAGCTGAGGAGGTATACAGGCTGTCAAAGGTGACCCCCAAAAATTTTGGGTGATTCACAGTCGGTATTTGGACGACATCGTCTACTACGCCTAAATTTATGTTTACCTCCTTTGTCCAGGTGGTGAATATTGTTGCTGATGACTTCGCTGGTGAGAGTTTCAAGTTCCGTCCAGTGAAGAAATTATGTAATACTCCGAGATAACCATTCACACGATCGCAAAGCTCATCAATGTTTTGACCCGTCGCCATAATAGTACAGTCGTCCGCGTACGATATCACATCTACACCTTGTGGTGGTGTAGGGAGTTTAGAGAGGTAGAAGTTAAACAAAAGGGGGATAGAACGCCGCCTTGTGGTACTCCATGTTTAACTCTACGGGGCTTTGAGCACTTGTCTCTAAACTCCACGAACGACCGACGACCACTTAGTTAGTTAGCACTTCATCTCTTCAAATTATTGGGCAGGGTGGACTGCAGGATGTCCTGGAAGTGTATGGTGTGGCTGACTGTGTCGAAGGCCTTCGACAGGTCCAGTGCCACTCCGTGGCGTATGATTTACGTGGAATATTACTTATGTTTATTATATTCCCCCTTACTATACTTACTAACTTCAAATCGATATTAAATTATTATGGCATGTAACTTTACAAATGAAATATGCAGAACTTCTTCTTTTTGGGGCTACTATCGCGTGCAGTTTTCAAAATTTAGTCCTCATGTGTTGTACTGTGTAATACTTTGATATGAATTGAATCATTTCATATGAAAAATAGATGAATTTCAAAACCCAGTCTGACGGATCATTAAATCTGAAACCGAGGCAATTTTAAAATCTAGTTTTACCTTCAGACCAGCAATTACCTTAATTTCAATTGCTTAGACAGGTCCTTTTAAATAATATTTATAAAATTTCGCAAATAGAACAGCTTTCGTGTGAATGACTCTTGTTTGATTTGTAGAACAAGTCTGGCCTTACGACCGAATTTGTCCCGATATTTATTTGAAAATAATTCATGTCTAATACAATAGGGAGTGGTTATAAGTAACTTAATTTCTAAAATTATCCTTAAGCTTACATTAGTTTACTTATTAATATATTTGGGATTATTCAATCCCTATTATTCTACTTAAATTAACCCTAGAGTTTCTTTCATTTGATTGGTGGACATTGAGTCATCATTAGGAATCAATGTCCCCTTTTCATATTTAATCGACTCCGCCTTTTAACATTTGATCGCATTGACCGTGGTCATGGTTTTGTATGCACATTCTGTTGCATTTACTCTAATGTATTTGCCTTGGTTTCAACTCATGTATGTGAGTGTGAGCGTTTGGTTTTATCCATATACCACGCTGTGCTATTTTTCATGCGAGCCTCATATGTGTCTAATTTTAAGTATGTTTTCGTTTTTGTTCTGATGTGTTCATTAAACCCAGATCAGTTTACACCAAAAGTGGATCATAATTATGAATCCAAATAATAACATCAAATTACTTAGGCCACACAGACAGTGAATGCACTTGTCGGATTTTACTCTGGTTTTTGTCACATGACCGGCGTGCATTGCAATCAAATGTTAAATCGTGTCATTTGGATTCATGTTGGGCATAACAAATAAGTGATGGTTCTTGTCGCCTTATGAATCCACTACACTCTGTAGCGGTTAGTTTGCTTAGTTCATCTTATCTTTTTATTATCAGAATTTTTTAACGAATACAAATTTTTACAAAAACATTTTCAATCGTTATTTTTATTCTTGTAAAATTTTTTATAAAACAAAATTATATGTTTATAGATTTTAATGCAATTGTTGGCGATTTTACTTAACTATAGTTTAATTTCAACATTTCCTTTTTTGACCAACCAATTTAGTCCTATTTTTTAATTTATACTTTAATTCAGTGAAGTTTTCTTTATTATTACTGACTTGTGTAAGAATAGCTAATTAGCGTTTCTTCCAAGCAATTTAAAGTTCCTCTTCCTTGTCCAGTTTGTCTTTTTCCCCACATCATTATTATCACCGCCGCGGCCCCCTAAAAGACTTTGACATGAAAGGTAATCTAAGCGCACCATACCCTTAATCGAAAGCAATAATTGGAACCATTGAAGAAAAAAAAAGAAAACTGAACAACAAAATGAAAAATCCCTATGAACTTGTTATATTATAAAAAAAAACAAATCAGACACTCTACCTAAGTCATACTTCTTACCAACGAATTGGTTGTAACCACACCACAAAAAATTAATGCATTGTAATGCATTACACATAATTAAGCAAAAAAAAGAAAACTAACAAAACCGCATGAAACCGTTGCCAATATACAAAAAAAAAACACACACACACAACAACTATTAATTATACATTATACTACTATAAATTCATAAACAATTGATATATATATTATGATAAGCTTAAAAGCGTTAGTCTCATTTTGTTTTCAATAGCATAAGTCGGCAGTTTTGTTTTTCATTTGTTAATACTAAAGAGTGAAATTGAATTTGATTTCAATCAATCAAACAATTACAATAATTTAATTATTCGTTACACGCAGCAGTCAGTATACAGTAATTACACTATGCTAGTTGAAAAACCCGACAAACGGGGCACCCGGTGAGTTAAACTAAATCGACTGTGCTGAATGGAATGAATCAACTACATATTAATTTTAATTTTTTTTTATTATTTTGTTCTTTCTTTCTTTCTTTGTTTCTTTGTACTTTCAATGACATTCTGACGATTATTTTCTTATTTTTTTTATTTCACCATATATGGTTGCATACCTTGTGTGTGGGCAATCTTGAATTTGATTCGGTTTTGGTGTTTGTGTTAAGTTTTGGGTTTTGGTGTGTTCTGAGGTATATAGTAAAATTTTATGGCCAACATTTTTGTAGAACATTTTATCCCCGCCCTTCCCCTTTTTCGGGGTGTTTTTTACGATTTGTTAGAATAAAGCCAAAAAAAGCCGTAATGAGGGGCAGTTAGAGGGTTAATATGTTCAACAAAAATATTTGGCATAATATTTTCTACAAAGTTGCTGAACACACCCTACACCTCAGATGTAAACAAAACATAGTTTTATATACCGGTATTCTGCAAGAACAGGCCAAAAGGGGGAAACTTTAACCCCCCCTAACTTTTTTTTAAGAGCTAACCTAAAAAAACGGCGAACGCCATTCGATTCAGCACAGTCGACTTAGTTTAACTCACCGGGTGCCCCGTTTGTCGGCAAAAAAAAGTTCTCAAAACTAGCACAGTGTTATTATTGTACAACAATAACAAACTAAAAATTGATGTATACAAATTCATCTACTTACATAATTTGAATAGTGTAGACAGACATGTATGAGTAAGATTCAAGGATTTTTTTTTTCATTTCTATTATTTAAAGTGAAATTAAAACTGTTTCATAGCAATATACATACATATATACTTATGAGTGTTGAAATGAGTGTGAAATTTAATACGATTGAGAAATAAGGTGTATTACAGAAACTGAATAATTTTGCAATAGATGGGAAATGTATTATGATGGACATTTATTGAACAGCATGCATCACTATAGTTTTTTGATATATTTATGGTCTTTCGATTGCAAATATAGCCGAAATTATGCCATTTTTTTAGTAGGTTTAGGACATGTATTGACACAGCACAATACCATGCCATTACAACACTCG
This sequence comes from Muscina levida, assembly GCA_964034835.1. Taxonomy (NCBI): domain Eukaryota; kingdom Metazoa; phylum Arthropoda; class Insecta; order Diptera; family Muscidae; genus Muscina; species Muscina levida. The sequence continues at coordinate 142,922,984 of OZ035880.1, read as the reverse complement.
GGGACCATTATGGTCCATTGCGATTGTCCTGATTTAAAAAAGAAGAAATGTAAAGGAAAGAATATTTCACAATATAATAAAGAGTTCACAAGAATAGTACAGTGGAAAAAGATATAAGTGCTAAAAAATAATTCTGGTGTGTTCTCTCCTTCAACGTGGGGACACTATGGCCCTCTGCCCTTAAGCCAGCTCAAACCATCAGTGAACTTCACTAACAGTTCAGTGAGACTATCAAAGAACCATTTCCCGAGGAATTGCTTCCTTCCTCTATGAATAGCTGAGCAATGGCATAACAAATGCTCAAAGGTCTCAATTTCCTTCTCATCGTCGCAAAGCCTGCAATTAACCTCCTGTGTCGTCTTCCAGGTTGGATGTAAATGCTCTGACATCGCAGTGTCCCGTGATTACACCAATTAGTCGTCTTACGGACATCCTATCCAGTTCCAATAGTGATCTGGTTCGACTTCCATTTGGTCCTGGCCAAATATCTCGTGATACCACACAGTCGGTGCGATGTTGCCAGCCGTTCGATGTGCCGGGTCACAATTTCGTATATATGACACATTGGTGATCGCACTGATTTATCCGATTAGCCAGGTCCCAGTGCTGAGACTTTCCGCACCAGTTCATCTGCTATTTCATTTGCTATAATGTCACTTTGTCCGGGTACCCAACAAAGTCGAACACTATTCCCCGACAGTTTTACACTAATCTCGACTTTATAACTTTTGACACCAAAGCCTTAAAGGCCGTCCCATATATTTTGGGACGATTTCCTTCAAATTTCTTGCCTGTATTTCCTCCACAGATTTCATAATAGCGAAATCTCCGCCTGGAACACACTGCTATCGTCATCCTATCGGAAGTGTTGCCTGAAATTGAAATCCTCGTAAAAGATACCCGATCCGGTTCCAATTTATATTTTAGAAACATCAGTTAAGATGGACAGTCCCCTAAATGGCAGCATTTCCCTACAGAGTCCCGGCAGGCGTATAGGGCATTTCATCCTTTATTTGTCCTTTCCACCGTATTGCGTCTCCAGTTTAGTTTTCTATCCAAAATGACGCCCAGAAAGGAATTAAGTTTTTTTTCTTAAATTTTCTGATATTGCCCTTTAAAATTAGACGGAACTGTTTCTCTACGAAATCCTTGTACCAATGAGGAATTTTGTTTCCAAACCAGCCCCTATTTGTTACTCGACATTTTCATTCTTGACGTCGTCAATAAGCAAAACCTTTATAAAATTTTCAAAAACTAAAATTTTTCCTTTAAAATGTCTCAAGTCGTTACCAACAACTGTGACGACAGATTCAGAGTCGTTTCGAGTCAACGTCGGCGTCCCATTTCCTCACAGAATACCAAATATGTGTCAATAGTCACCGATTGTTATCGAAATCGACTTCGAGATTACCAATTTTACAGCGTCGTCACAAGACCACGTCGTTTTGCCACTAACATCGTTGTAGAATGGAAGAATTTTAATATTTCTTTGCTATTCTGGAAAAATCTCCTTGTTGGTAAAAATTTTACTTAGATCACTATCCAACGTCGTCGTTTAGGAAAACTTCAGTTAACATTACAAACATTACATGTTACAAGATGACACTGCAACCATTTCATATATTGAGAAGGGATCAGCTAAAATACTTGAAGTTGACATGGGTTAAGCTAAAGTTAATTTATTTTGATTGAACAAAGGTCAAAGGTAGTTATACAGTTCTGAAGTGATTTTTATATTCCACCGTCGCCAATATTATCACTGTTGGCCATAACAAGAACCTTGTTTACAAACGGCTTTCATTTAATGACAAATCCACTCTCTGAACAAAAAAAACTTCAGAAATCATTTACAATTTGAGTGTTGTTATAACTGGTTAATTTCTGGTCATATTTATACTTCACCTATGGCAGGACGCCAGATATCAAGGGGATATCTTAAACCAATCTTTACCCTCCGAAGGACACGCACGATGGCTTTAAACAACACTGAAAATGCTCATAACACATTAAATTTCTATTAATTTGAAAATGGAAAATTTTAATCAAATCCAAATCAAGTATTAATATATCAAACAAAAAAAAAACAAACAAAACATAATTATAACTTTTTCTTTGAAAAAAAAACCAACTACAATATCCAAACAAACCCAAACGGTTTGTCAGAGTTTATTAGATAATAAGTATAAATTGTAAATATGTATATATCTCTCATAAAGATATACACATACTCATAGACCTAAACAATATCGCAACAGTTGCAAAACTCAAAACTATGAAGAAAACCAAATACGTACGAACAAAAAAACAAAACAAAACAAACAGTTTGATAAATTAAACAGTAAACATTACATACCAATATTTCTGATTTTAATTACTAGAGTAGAATTACAAAGATTGAATGAAAACGTAAAAAAACAAAAAGTATTTATCCTTTTTACCCACTCTAACAAGTAAGAAATACATATGCTCTAACTTAACCAACATTGATGTTTTGTAAAAAAAAAATAAAAACAAAAACCATTATCAAATTTCGTTTGTTTTTCCTTTTCAATTTCTTAAGCGAATTTTATCTAATTACAAATTTAAACAATCATACTAATGATATTCCACATAAAACTATTACAAAAAAAAAACAAAAACTAAAAAGTTAAAACAAAACAGACATTATCATAATCTTACAAAGTGTTACAGCAATTTAATATTTCTACATAAGTGTAAAAGTGTAATTAATATAATAATTTAAATTAATTACTAAAAAAAACCCCATGAAAAACTTAGTATATGATGATGACCTTAATTCTAGACTATAAACATAATAATGGTATGATACCGAATGATACCGAACAGCAACAAACTGGTAAAAAAAAAACATAGAAAATTCCATACAACAACTTAAAGATGATTTGAAAGACGACAATTTTTCACAGGAAAAAAAATTAGGAATTAATTTTTAAATGTAGTATTTTACTTAAAAAGATTAATAATAACAAAAGAAAAACAAGAAAAACAAAAAAAACTTAAACAACAAAAATGGAAAATGTGAAACAAAATTAAAAGAAATGAAAAAACCAAATACACGCGCACACTTTCAATTCAACAATACTCGTATTACGATAAAGATGTATTTTAAAATTCTTACAATAAACAAAGTGTCGTTGTTGTATTTATTCATTAGACGAAATTAATATTAAATATAAAAACCAAAACAAATAATATTTAATATAAAAAAATATACGATAATATAAAAAAAATTAAACAAGAAATGTGTTTTTCAATAACGATGTTTTTATTAAGCAAATATATTGCACCTGTTCAAAAAAGGGAGACTCAAACTCAAAATTTCTATATTTTAATTTTCCGCTAAAAAACAGAAAAAAACACATAAAGTGTTCATCTCTTTCTAAGTAAAAATGGATCATTGTTTAGTATTCTCTTCTGTAAAAAAAAAGTTATGACACACTCTCTGTGTTTCAGCATAACTTCTCTAGACTCAAACAAGAAGTAACACTTTTAGTTTTTTAAATTTTGAGTTGTCTCTCTTTTGTCGAACTGGTGCAATATGTTACCTACCTGCGCAGTTATTAATTTGAAAGGTATAAAAGGTATAAATATTTTAGATGTAGTTTGTTTTTATTGGGACAAGAAGATGATTTAAATAAAATCGCCTTTAAGGGTCAATTGAATATTTAAAAAAAGCATCGTCATCGATGCAATAGTCCAGAGCAATTTTTCTTCAGTTTATTGTTACACATATTTTGTCTTGTTTATACTCCTGCGCCTATGTAATTAAGATATTTGAATGAAGAAGTTGAATTTGAAGTTGCTATATATCGGAAAACGCAATATTGGTTAAAAAGTATTTGAAGGGATAAAGTAATTTATTTTTCGTGGAGCCATAGAAACGCCAACAATATCATAAAACTACAGTGTTGAAAACCGAAAACCTTCCAATCGTTTATTTTCTTCAAAACCGTATGCCGGATTTTCCGATTTCACTCTTTTTTTCAAACTGAATTGGTTTCTGGAATATGTGTGATATTTTACGACCCCAGAACCATAGTGGCATAACATAATTTTTCTGAGATACTGCACTAATTCTATGTTTAGGCTTTGTAATACCTTAATTAAGGATGCTCTGACAATCACTTACATCTGTGTAGAATTGAAGAATTTTAATATTTGTATGCTATTTTGGGATAAACTTATTGTTGTTAAAAATTTCACTTAGATCACTCGTTGTTTAGGAAAACTTCAGTTAACATGACAAACTTTATAAGTTACAAGATGCCACTGCAACCTTCTCATATGTTGAAAGGGGTACAGCCAAAGTACTTGAAGGTAACAGAGATTAAGATAGAGTTATTTCGTTTTCTATAACTACAGTTCTGAAGTGATTTGTGTATACCTAAAGCGCCCCATAGACGGGTACTGCCGCTGGAACGGCAATATATGCGTATTTGTGAATTTGATAGAACATGAGAATGTATTTGTCACACAGATAATGCAGTATGAAAATCAAAATAGTTTTGATTTTCAAAATGAACACCTATCAATCAGATGAACTTTGTGTATTTTTTATATTTCAAATATGTCAGATTTTACTACAAAATTGTTTTGTGAAAGTATAAACAACGAAATTTGAAAATTGTTTGTTGTAAAAAATAAAAAAGCGATTTGTTCTTAAATTTATAGGATTGTACCAGTCCTTTTCGGTATTGTGGAACATAATTTTGAAGGAATAGCCAAGGTGTTACTGTTTCCAAATTCAAAATAAAACAATGATTGATAAGTGTGTATCGAAACTATCAATCACACACGTACATAAGGGGTTCATCGGCATGAACTGCGGCAGTACTCGTGTATGGGGCGCTTAAGGCTCGTATCTGTACTGTTTTTCGACATCAAAAACTGCGTACTGCTTTTTCCCTCAAAATACTATTTTTCGATAGATAATAGAAATAAAAACGGCGAACAGCGAATTTACCAACATGGAATGAAGTAAATACAATTTGTACAATGCCAATAAAAACGCGGTAAATTTGCACACCCAATTTCGATATATCAAAAACTATTGTACGACCGACAAAATTGTGCAATGTAGAGAAGGCAATGTTTCGATTGTGGATCGGTGGGTGGGGATATTTATTCATCTCAATAACGCTGATTGCGAATTCAAAGAAATGGCCACGATCGTTGAATATATTTTATGTTTGCCAGGAACTTCAGCATCAATGGAACGAATCTTCTCTGCAGTGAACAAAACTTGGACTTCAGGCAAAACCCGATTAGATGTGCAAACATTGAAATTCTGACCGTCAAATGTAATATGAAGTACAAATGAGTTGATTTAACAATTACCTCAAAACGAAGCATGCATTGCTTATTCAAATTGCTTCAAACGACAAATACAAAACAACCACAAAAGCTGGTTCTGATGAAAATGATTCAGATGATGGAAATGATTGTTAATTTTTTTTTATATACTGAATAAAATATATACTGCGAAAAGAACAGTGTTTCCAAATCGATGTACTGCTTTTTTAAAAAATTTCAGTGAAATGTACTGTTTTTGGTCCAACAAAATATACGAGCGTTATGTATACCACATAACAAGAACCTCGTTTACAAACGGCTTTCATTTAATGACATATCCACCCCCTTTACAAAAAAAATACCTAGAACTCATTTACAATTTGGGTTTTGTTTTAACTTTTTTTTATGGTATACGATAACTGCTCTTCTAGTCATAACTATATCATAGAACTTAAAATAAAACTTAATTTCCCTTTACACCCCTTTAATGTGGTTAGCTTCTCGTGCTTCTCTATCATAGAACTAGAGTGCTCAAAATCGAAAACTGTTTAACCGGTTATTTTCTTAAAAACCGTATGCCTGTTTTTTCTAAAAATTTCATTTTCGAATACCCGTTTTAACCGGGTTTCTGATGTCGTTTAACCGGTTTTTCATCAAGTGGGTAAAATTACTATTTTCATATTTCCACGGCACATTGAGAGGATTGTTGTGGCCAAATCAGCATATAGAGGATTGTTTATTCTTATATTCTTTAATTGAAATTTTCTTAAGCAATATGAACATTTGTTGGAAAAATTCTGTTTGATGTCTGTTTTCTCTCTCATTTAGAAAGTTCCGGATAGCAACATCTACATATAATAAAAGGAATTAAAACTATGAGGCCTTAAGATAACAACAAAGTTCGTATACACTCCTACTTAACAGTCGGTTGATAATAATTGGTCGAATTTTCGATTTTCTCAAATTATACATAAACTGGTTAACATATTAGAAGCAAACATACACCAACTGAAAGCCAGTTTAATAAGAGTTTAAATCAAATGATTAAGAGTCGAAGTTTATTTTGTATTTATTTTTTATGGCTAAAAAATTTAATAAACCTGATTTTATACTGATCCAAAATAGCAATGTACCCTAAACTTATATCAAATTATTGATATTTTAAAGCACTATCTAAAACCAAAGCAAGTGCGGCAAAATTCGGAGAAAATTATTTTTGTGCAAAAAAAAAATTTGGGTTAACTTGCCAAAATTTGCATTTTTGATAAATAAAATTTTCTGTTGTAAAAGGCATAGACTCCTCAAATATGATCATTTAAGTATTATAAAGTAGTTTATTTATCGCTTTTGTCAAGAAATCAGCATAACAAAGACGTTAAAATGCCAAAGAAAACAGGTAGGCCCACGATAAGTAAAAGTTATATCAAATTATTAAATTTTTGAAGCACTATCTAAAAACAAAGCCGCTACGGCGAAATTCGGAGAAAAATATTTTTGTGCAAAAAATATATACATAGGTTAGACCCTTGCCAAAATTTGGATATTTAATAAAAATTTTGTATTGTTTTAAATGGCATAGACTGCTTAAACATAGTTATTTGAGTGTTATAAAGTAATTTATTTATCGTTTTTGTCAAGAAATCAGCATAATGCAAACGTTAAAATGTCAAAGATAATTGGTCGAATTTTCGCTTTAGTCAATTTATATCAGAACAGGTGGGCCCACGATAGACAAAGGTCATCTCAAATTATTGCATTTTTTAAGCACTTTCTAGTAACAAAGCCGCTGCGGCGAAATTCGCATTAAAAAAAAATTTGTGCAAAAAAAATATATAGATTAACCGTTGCCAAAATTTGGATTTTTTAATAAAAAATTTTGTATTTTTTTTAAATGGCATAGACTGCTTTAATATGATCGTTTGAGTATTTTAAAGTAGATAATTTTTCTCTTTTGTGAAAAAATCAGCATAATAAAGACGTTCAAAAGTCAATGAAAACTGGTCGAGTTTTCGCTTTATTCAATTTATACCAAAACAGGTGGGCCCATGCTAGGCAAAAGTCATATCAAATTATTGCATTTTTGAAGCACTATCTAAAAACACAGCAACTGCGGCGAAATCCGTAGAAAAATATTTTTGTGCAAAAAAAATATATAGGTTAACCCCTTGCCAAAATTTGGATTTTTGATAAACATTTTATATTGTTTTCAAATTCATAGACTGTTATTTGAGTGTTATAAAGTAATTAATCTATCGTTTTGTCCAGAAATCAGCATAATAAAGACGTTCAAAAGTCAATGAAAACTGGTCGAATTTTCACATTATTCGTTCCGGTGGGCCCACGATAGGCAAACGTATGTCTCCTTAACTTAATGTTCAATCGCAAAAAAGAGCTAAGTCAACACCATATAATAGTTAAGAATCAAAAGATACACAGTTGAAATCTCTTGAAATAGGCTTGAATCTTGCCTTTAAATGGGTTAGAACTCATCAATATTCATATGAAAACCTTGAAGTGCAGTCATCTCTTAAACTAAGTGTTCAATCACAAAAAGAAGCTTAATTTGTCATTACTATGACAAATGGTATACTGCGTAAACTGACCAACTCCACATTTTTGTGAAATGGACTTAATGATTCAAAAATATTCCAAAAGTCATAGTCTATGACCTTTAAAAAAATACTATTGCTATTTAAATAAGTTTCGTAGTTATTGTATCAAAACATAGGCGGCCTAACTTTAAATCACCAATAACTCAGAAACTCAAAAAGTGTACTTGGTCAGTTTACACAGTATACGGACGATATGATAGTTGGGTAAACACTGAGATATAGTTGGATTATCTTCAAAAAGAATGGGATTTCATTTGAAATGGGTGAAGCCATCCTTATCCTAAACCAATCGAAAAAAGAAGGTACCCTCATATAATGGCAGTATAAAATTGATATAGAGTGATAAATAAATAGCTAATTTTCAGCTTGAAAATTTCTACACGTAAGTATATTTAGTGTTGTAATTATAGGAACTTGATAAGCATTTAATCACAACATTTATTATTAAAAAGTAGTTTACTATTTAATATCAATTTATTTATTTTTTTTTATTTATTAATAAAATTTTTAATAACCGGCTCATTAAAGCTATATATGGTTAAAAATTTCTACTAACACATCATTACTAAATGAATAAAAAAAATATTTATTGTAATATATGATAATAAATATGTTACTTATAATAATAATTATTATAAAAAAAAACAACAAAATCAAAAAAGAAAATAAATATGTTCCTATTTCTCATTTTAAATTATGAAATCTTATAAATAAAACTAAAAATTAAAAAAGTGCTAAAACATTAGAAATAGGTACAAATTGTAACAACCTGGCAACTCTGTCATGTGTGTACAGTCAGCGCCATCTATTGTTTAACAGATTTTCGCTAGATGAATTACGCAAATCACGTAAACAATAGATGGCGCTGACTGTACACACATGACAGAGTTGCCGTATTGTCTGATTTTTATATGGAATTGCCGTATTTCCTATAGAAATAACGCTTTTTTTAAATTTATTTTCGATTGTTTGGAAATATTTTTAGGTTTTAATACTTATTTTTACCATCTTTTGCACTGAAATAAAACTCAAATTAGTTAATTGTTTTATTGTGTGTATTTCTAATTTAAATTTTGCTTGTTTAATTTTATTTGTTTATTAACTGCATTTCGAACTACTTTGATGTTATTTATGTATTTATTATTGTGTCAAATGCAGTATTTGTTAACGTCGTGCATCTTGTGTTATGCACACAAGATACTTTAATTGTGCCTATATTTTGCAAAAAAAAAAAAAACTGATGGTACAATAACATAAAATAAATTCTTATTAAAAAAATATTACATTTTTTAATAATTAATAAATCGTCTTCTTTAACAGCACTGTTTGATATAATGGAATTTTTAGGGTTGTGATAAAATTTCGTAATAAGTGAATTTTTTTCAAAATGTAAAACGAAACTGGCTGTAATTAACGTAAAACTATACATGAGATTGTACTCCTTAAATGGTCAGTTGCATTTTCGAGATTATTTATACTCTACAAATAAGGACCCTATTTATTGCAAATTCATTTTTCTTTCTAATTGATTTGAATTAATTCAAATTCAATTTAAATGAATCGAAAATGCTTTGCAAATTCATTTATATTAAATCAAAATCAATTCAAATGTATTGGTAATGAATTGCAAATCATTTTTGCCAAATTTATTTCAACTATTTCAAATTTCATTCAATCCTTCTTATTCGTAAAAATAAATAGTTCAAGATGTACCTTAATTAATTGACATCGAAAAAGAATGATTTATGTAGAAATATGAACTAAAGCTCTTTAAATCAAATTTCACAAAGAATAACGGCCGTATTCATAAATATTTATTCAAGGCAATACCAGCCTAATAAACATTTATAAAATAATATGAATACACTCTCATCCTACAATAAATAGCAATACTTAAAATGAAGCTAAACTAAAATATTAAATAATTTATTTTAGTTTTATCTCGAATTTTGAATTCAAACAAATAGCGAGGGATCTAATTTAAAATAAAACCCTTAATCGATTTAATTTTTTTTTATGAATAATGTTATAATTACTTACGCAGCGAAATGTTAAATATCATTATATCGAACAGTGGTTTTGAACGCCATGTAATTTACAAAAATAATCACCCCTATTCCCGTAGACGTCGTCGACATCGTCGTCGTTTTTATGTCAACATCACTTCGAGTCAACATCGTTGTCACATCAATGCTATTTCGGTATTCTGTAACTACTATGAGACGACGTCGACTAGTAATCGATAACATGAAAGAAATAACAACAGCTGATGTAACATTTGTACATCAGCTGATTCATTTTGACTTTTATTTTCTGTTGTGAAGAAATGTTTTTTGTGTCCGATTCAGATTCAAGCGACGAGGAAAGTAAAAATAATCTTATACTGGAAAGGATAATACTTCGACTATGATCCGATGATCTTAAACTTGCCAAATAACGAGTATGTTCATCGGTGTTAAAATCGTAATTTGAGGTTATCTGTTGGCCGGCCTTTCAACTTTTTTTAGATTCGAGAACTACTTAAGTCTTAATAAGGCAACATTTAATTACATAATCGTTCCTATAGATATAGTTCCTATCATGAAAAGTGAACTCAGGACATATGTTTCAGTCATAATTAAGTTGTCAGCAACATTGAGGTCCTTTGGACAGGGGCCTTACAAACTAAGTGTAAGTGCAGCCAGTAGTTGCAAGATTCCTGTTTGAATGCATTAGAGAGGTGATTTGTCCACCTTGGATACAATTGGAAGTAACTGAAGATGACAAATCGGAAGCATAAACTAAATTTTTTTTAACAAAACAGGATTTACTGGAGTAATTGGATATGTCGATGGAACCCAAATCAAAATTTTTGCTACAAATAAAGAAGACCATATTCGTAACTACAACCGCAAAGGATTCTTAAAGGCGCTCCAAAGGAATTAAATTGGTTTTCACCAATTTTCTCACATTACCCCTTAAAATTAGACAAAATCCTTGTACCTATGAGGGATTTTGTTTCCAAGCCCCTATTTGTTACTCGACATTGTTATTCTTGACGTCATTAAACAAAACCTTTTTTTAAATTTACAAAAACTAAAGTTATTCTTTCAAATTGTTTTAAGTCGTTACTAACAACTGTGACGACAGATTCAGAGTCGTTTCGATTCAACGTCGTCGTCACATTTCCTTACAGAATACCAAATTTGTGTCAATAGTAACCGATAGTTATCGAAAACGACTACGAGAATACCGATTTTACAGCGTCGTCACAAGACGACGTCGTTTTGCGTCGACGACGTCTACGGGAATAAGGCCGAATAATTAGATTTAAAAATAAATTTATTTAAACTAAAGATTGGTGGCAGCTAGAAAAACGAATTATATTCTATACGAATATCTGGCAATACAATATCCATTTAAGTTATGTTATGGTTTTGTTTTTTTTGTAATATATAAATAATATTGCTTAGATAATATCAATGATAAATATACTCTTAAACATAAAGGGGGAGGAAAATATCATATAGGTTCGGGGATTGAGATTACGGTATACTATTTGGCATTAATGCACTTTGCTGCTCTTTTGTTTTAAATTATATTTAAGTAACTCTGGTCTACTTTTGCTACACTAAACTGACTTGTTCCTGGCGCAGTGTGAAGAAAAGTGAAAGTCTTTCAAATTCCTCAGCTGCGATTGTGTGTAAAAAAAAGTCTTACAAATATAAACATAAAATATCATAATAAATTATATAATTTTTATAACTCGTGATGATTACAAGAATTAAGAAATATTTTCTTATGCACAGCACACATCTTCTACTAACATCTTATACATATAAGAAGAGACAAAGTAACTACGATACAACGTAGTAACGTAGGGGGCGTGTTATTTCAGTTAGATTATCTTAAATTTTATATTTACAATTTCGTTAAAATTCAGACTCTTACTTTTATAAATTTTTTGCATATACTTCTTAATATTCGATTAATGTTTTCGTATGGGCAAAGGATGTGCCTCAGTATTGAATACCCATTTTTCTAAATCGATTTCTTTGGGATTATCACTAAAGAGTAAATAGAAATATTTTAGTGTCTCACCTAGCCAAAAACTTTCCATCATATCACGCAATCGTATATTAAATATATTTTTAACATTACCAATCGATGAAAAACCATGTGATACTTTGGTATACTTTTCAAATGCCTGGAAAATGGTCCAACCCATATCCTGATATGTTCGATTACCGGTTAAGGCATAAAAATAATAAAGACTCTCAATAAATTCTGGTCTGAGGAGATTGTGCGCATCATTGGGCTTTACGTAAATGTCAAGCTCTTCACTTTCAGTCAAGGCGAAATATGAAATTTCAGGAGCCAATTGTGTTGGCTGTTTCATGTATGTTTGAAAACAGGTTTCCAAGAGATCACGAGCCAGCAGCAAATGTGAATCCGGCATGCCGTAGTGATGACCCAGCAGTAGGGTACCGGGTAGGTAGCACGTCAAATGATCCATTTTTGGTTTGAATTCTTTGCCATTAATTAATTCGCCAATGTAGACATGATTCTCTTTAGGAGTGCGTCTCAGCAGTTGGGAGAATACGCCATCCATAGCGTGTATATAGTCGGAAACCAAGCTGAAATTTTAAGAAAGAAATTGAATTTATTGTTAAAAATCAAATGATTTGGTTAATTATGAAAGAGGTTTGTTGCCTGTTACGAGCGAGTCTATGACAAAATTAGTAAATGTAAATTTGGTTTGATTTTTTTAAAAATATAAAATAACGAAGCCAACGGCATATTGAATGTTTCTAGGCTAGCTCTACCCTTTTTGTGGCGTGGTTCTTGACCCGTTAAATTTCAACCCGTAATCATAGAAAAAAAAGAATGCCATTACATGGCCACTAATTGTTTTGTTTTAAAAAAAAATCAAAATAAGACCCTCCCAATGCCTACCCATAACCACCCATACCTTATGTCCAAAAAAAAATACTTATAAAATCATTATAATATTTTAATTCATTTTAATTATTATTTTAAAATAAATGTTAATTATATAGATCTTAAAACTACACTTACGAACTATACTTACAACTAAACTTAATAATAAATACAGAATGGATGTTGGTTGATGATGAGGCTGATGATAGGGATGGTGATGTAGGTGTATATGGTGTCGTCTTTGTTGGTGTAAATGTTGTTATTCGTTTTCATTTATTTTTTTTTTAGTCGGTGTTTGATGGAGGAGCAGACATTTCTTGTTAATGATATTAATGTTAATGATGTGATGATGATAATTATACAGTACAATAAGTTTATTTTCTTAAATGTTTTTGTGTGTTTTCCATCATTTTGTTTTTTTTTTTTTTTTTTTGCTATTATGGTATTAAAATTTTACACTTTTCGTTATTATTTTGTGTTTTTATTAATTGCAGAATATAATTCTACTTTTTTTTTTTTTGACAATTCAGTTTGATATTAGCGTTTTATTTTACATTTGTTGGTTGTACTGTATTCTGTTGTTTATTTGATTTTTCATTCAGTTTACAATATTTTTGTTGTTATATTTGTATTCTTGTTGTTGTTGTTGTCGCTGCTCCAAACCAAACGACGTAATAAAAAAAAACTTCAACAAAATGTGATCTGATGGTGCTCAAGGGGCGGCTGTTAGCTTGGCTGGTCTGGATCTGGGGCTGGCGGTTGTCGGTCGCGTCGTGTTGTGGTAGTAAGGTGAATATTTTATTAGCCTTTTTCGATGCTGCTTCTTGTTAGGTGGATTTGTTAGTTCATTTATTTATTTTTTCAATGTTAAAATTATTTGCAAACTTTTCGGTAAATTTTCGTTGATACTACTTTTTTTTTTGTTTTATTATACATTTGGTAAGCAACAGAAAAAAAAATTTTGAGAGACGATTGACAAAAAACACATCAACGCAAATTTTATAGTATTTTTTTTTTCACTTTTCGGTCAACAATTGATTGGCAATACAGTAAAAGCTACGATTTTTGCGTTTGGGCGCGGATTTAGGCGAATTTACTCGTTTAGTGTACGGCACATTTGATAAATACTTCCGCAAATCTGAGTTAATAATACCGCCGTGCGATGCGGCTGTTGGTGTTTCTTTTTTTTTATAATTTAAAAGTTTTTGGTTGACCACCACCGTCTTCCTTGTTGGCTTACTCACGACTGTCTGTGTAATTTTTTTCCTTGGTAGCAACAAGTGTTTTACCAAAGAAGAATCCGAAACAATCATGGCGTTTGCAGATCTAACGGGATCCTTTGTGCGCTGAATTACAAGGTCAAAAGAACATAGACAAGCGAAAATTATGAAAGAGGGAAATGAACGATTAGTCGAAATTGAACAGGGTTGCCGTTTAGCCAGAAAAAGTAAAACATCTGGGAATCAGTTAATTAATGAGGAAAATTTTTCACTGTGCTTGTGAATATTGCTTGGCGAAAATCTCTAACAAAACTGCTTCGTTATGAAAATTTTAATTGATTAACGAACAGGAGAAAGATTTTCAAAACTAAGTGCAATTTTAATTACGTGGGGCACGACCCACAAGCCGGGCAAAAGAAAAACATCTAAATGTCAATCTGTCGTGTGCCTGATTGTATGGTGCTGTTAAGCTAACGTGTGGCACGACCCACGACCAGCCGGGCAAAACAAATTTTTAACATTTTGGGACATGATGATCCGGTAAAAATTTTAAATTTAAATAAAAGTGTACATATGTACGTATAAGTAAAACATGTGGCGCGACCCACTAAAATCATGGCGAAATTAATTTGAGGGATAAAACTTCGTAAATTGGAATTTTACGCTAAAACTTATATGCACACAAGTCAAGTCCGTGAAAACCGAAATACTTTTAAAAAAAAAAATTTTACCATTAAGGAGAAAGGTGTGCAAGGCAAAATAACTTTTAGAAATTAAGGTTTCAAATCTGAGGCGTGAAATCTACCAATAAGTTTTCCTTGTAAATCTTCTATATCATATAATGAGTTTCCAACCTTTGCGCGAATGCGGCACTTTACATATTTGGGTGTAAATTTAGCGTTAATACCTTTTTCAAATTTGCTGAGATTATGTGATTTCCTAAAAATCTCCTGTCCTACTCTGTAGTTTACGGGTTTTACACGAGTGTTGTATACTCTTGAGGATCTCTCGTGGGCTTTTTCAAGGCTGCGTGATATTTTCTCTCGAATATTTGACAACTTGTCTGCCCTTTTCACGACCGTGTCATCTACTAAAATATTTAATTTGTCCAACAGGGGATAAGTAGAGCCATGGGTGCACATATTTTGGCCGAACATGGCATAGTAGGGCGAGCATTCGATCGAGGTATGGATATCGCTTCGCAAAGTTCCTAAAATTCTCGGAATACATAAGTCCCAGTTCAGGTGGTTTGACTCATCTTTAAGAAAATACCGAATTTTTGAAACGATTTCGCGATTAACACGCTCCGAAGCGTTTGCCTGTGGCGAATATAAACCCGTTCGGATATGAGTCACTCCATACAGTTGGAAGAAATCCTGAAGTTCCTTAGAAACAAACTGCTTGGCATTATCACTATGCACAAATTGTGGGACGCCGAAGGTGTTAAAAATGTAATTCTGAAAAAAATCAATGACGTTGATCGAAGTGGCAGATCTTAAAGGCTTGAGAAATATAAACTTTGTGAAGTGGTCGAGAACTATGAATAGTTGAGAGTTTTTCGATTTAGAACACTGATACGGACCAAGAAAATCGCAGTATAACCGCTGCATCGGACGGACAGTTTTAAAAGCATCACCCATAGGCGGCCGTAGAATTTGGTTAGGTGCTTTAATGATTTTGCAATCATCACAATTTTCTACATATGTTTTTATATCTCGCGCCATGGTAGGCCAATAATACTTTTGACGGACTCTGCTGAGGGTTTTGAAATAGCCTCCATGACAATTAGACTCGTGGCTTAACCTAATGGCTTTCTCGGTTAGAGATTTTGGAAGCCACAGTCTCCATAAACTGTCTTCCTCATTTTCATTACCTTGGCGGAACCTAACTCTCTTGAAAACATGTTTGTTACACAGACGTATATCGGGTAATAGCTCGTTGTTTTTCGAAACAGTTTTTCGCAGGTCATTGTAGTCGTTGCAATCAAACTCGGCCGAGGTCAAATCAATCTCCGGAAAGATGAGGTCAATTTCTAATGCGTCAACATCAAAGCGCGATAACGCGTCAGGTACTATATTAAGAGAGCCTTTCCTATGTTCCATGCGAAAATCAAACCCTTGGAGTTTCAAACTCCAGCGGGCGAGTCTACCACTTAAGTCTTTTTGATTCATTAGCCACTTGAGACTTGAGTGGTCTGTGATTACGCGGAATGGCAAACCTTCAACATATGGCCTGAAACGATTTATGCAGACAACTGCCGCTAAGCACTCCAGTTCGGTGACTGTGTAATTTCGCTGTGCGCGGTTTAGCTTCTGTGATACAAACGCGATTGGTCTTTCGCGGTTTTCATCGTCTATTTGGTATAAAACTCCTCCTACACCGATACGAGAGGCATCACATTGGATGATGAACTCACGCGAAAAATCGGGTTGGGCTAAAACTGGTGCTTCACTTAGAGCAACTTTTAAGGTTTGAAAACTATTTATCGCTTCTGGAGTCAATTTAAATGTCCCCTTACCTAACTTTAGACAATCGGTCAGTGGTCCAGCCATATCGGCAAAGTTGGTGATAAAACTGCGGTACCAGTTAGCCATGCCAATAAATCGGCGTACCTGTCGAGGAGTTTTTGGTAAAGGGAAATCCAATATGGCGGAAACCTTTTCCGGATCAACTTTTAAACAACCTTTTCCTATACGATACCCCAGATATTTAATTTCCGATTGACAAAATTTACTTTTCGATACGTTTATCGTAAGGCCGGCTATTCTTAAACACTGGGATACTTCGCGAAGAATTCTCAAATGGTCTTGGAAGGTTGCGCTACATACCAGTAGGTCATCTAAATAGATAAATACATTCTCTCTCAAGCGAGAGGGAATGCATTTGTCCATCAATCGACTCATCGTTTGAGGACCATTGCAAAGCCCAAAGGGCATAACTTTGTACTGGTAGAGCGGTCTACCTGGAACCGCAAATGCCGTTTTTTCTTTAGAAGACTCCGTAAGAGGTATTTGAAAAAAAGCGTCTTTTAAATCTATCCCGCTGATATACTGGGTGTCCTGTAGCCGGGAGAGCAAACCATTAATATGAGGAAGTGGGTAGGAGTCCTTCTTTGTAACCAAATTCAATTTGCGCGAGTCTAAACATAGACGAATCTTGCCGGGTTTTCTCACATTCACGATGGGAAAACACCATGGTGAGTTAGACTCTTCAATGATACCCATTTTCAACAAACGATCTAATTCCTCATATACTTCGGCTTGTCTAGGAGGTGAAAGAGGATAATGCCTACACTTAATAGGAACGGCATCTCCCGTGTCAATATGATGGCTCAAAAGCGTTGTCCTACCAAGACCCAGTTTTTCGAACGACGGAAATTCGGAAGTTACCAATTCGAGATTCAATTTCTCTTCGGCGGATAATTCATGAAAACAAAAATCGTTTTTATCGGGTTGATCTACACACAGGGTCTCAATTTGTGGAATTATATTAGGAGCTATGGCAAAATTTCGCCAGAAATCTAAACCTAAATACACCTCTTGATTTAACGAGGGAACAATATAAAAAACAATATTTTTAGTGACACCTTTATAGGTTACTGGTAAATTACAAAATCCTAGAACCGAATTCTTTGAACCATCAGCTGTGGAAATGGAAGATTTAAATGGTCTCAAATTTATGTTATTTCTTTCAATGAAATTTAAACTATTTTTGCCCAAGGCAGATACACTAGCTCCAGAGTCTAGTAAACCGAAAACATTTTCATTTAATATTAAAACATTTGCAAAAGGTCTTTCATCAACTTGACCACAAAAACTAGAAGATTCAATTAATCGGCGATAAAATTTTCTTTTTCTAAAACGTTCACGACATTTCAAAATTCTTTTAGAACTTTGACTAGATTTCGTAAGGTCTGGTAAATCATGTGAGATTTGAAGCGGCATTGTAGATTCGTCTTCCTGTGGAAGACTTATCTTTCCTTCGTTAGCATACTCGGGGTTTAAGTTTGGGAACGAGAGTCCCCGGTGGCCATCTCGCTCCGCTTCCGGTTTCCCAGATGAGGATTCTTGCACCTTGGGGTCGACACGTTTCGCTCTCCACATTTGTAACAAAAAAGCGTTCGGGTTTCTTCAGGACAGTAAATGAATGAATGTCCAAAAGACAGGCAGTTCCAACATTTAATACGAGAGTAATCTGGCTTTAGAGGACGCTGAGATAATTGTATCGCGTCTATTTGGGGATCATTCTCCGAATCAAATTCTTCATCCTCTGTAAGAACAACGTCTAATTCATTTACCTGACGACTGACAACCTTAGTTGGAAACAAACCTTTACTTTCTTTAAGAATTTTCTCCGCGTTTCTAGCTACATCCCGAAGTGTATGTAAATCTTTAGCATCTGAATTAAACAACATAAGTTTTAGCTCGGGATTTACATTTTTCCTCAATATACTGACAAGGCGACTATCCGATAGAGATTCTCTCATTTTGGAATTCAATGCAAGAATGGCAGAGTGAAAATCATCGTAGGACTCTTTATTATATTGTTTTCTAGAATTTATTTGCATAATGATGTCATCATCAGATTCAAAAGTGGCAAACTCTTTTAATAATCCTCTTTTAATGAGTCTATAAGGTGGGTCATTGTTTCTTTTTATAAACTCCCAGTACCACTGTTCCGCTTTTCCACTCAGAAAAATTTGGAAATTAGATTCTAGTTGTTCGAAATGGCAACGAGTTCTATCTACTAGCGTATCAATTTTGAAAAGAAAATCCATTACATTTCCAGTGCCATCAAAATGAATTTTCCACTTTTCAAGGTCGATTTTATCTCTTCCGATAGTGGAATTAGAATTTCGCACTGGGATGGAAACATACTGATTCTGAGTGTCCACTGTACTGTTAGAATCATTTGAAATGCCCAATGGTTGGGTAAAGTTTGAAACTGTAGCCCTTAACGAACCTAATTCGGCGGCAAATTTCGACTGTGTTTCTCGGATACTATTCACTGCCGTCATCAGGTCATCTGTATTGATTCCAGAGGTTCTTGACCCAGGCAAGTTCACGTTATTATCTGTCGACGTCATGATTGTTTCTGGAACAGCTGTTGACTGATTGGTTTCAAAACCGATTAAAGTTGTTGCCTGACTCAAAGAAATTTTAGAAAAAGAAGGTTGGTCCTGACCATTAGCTTCGATATGCTCTAAAGGTGAATCTAATAAAGTTTCGTGCTCGGAATCACAAGGTGTCGTTCTGATGTTATCAACAGAGTGAGAAGCATTTACATTTGAATTACCAATAGTTAAGTTACTTAACGGAAAACTCGAGCTGCGCGGAGGTGAATGAATAACCGGTGGTCTATTACTGGATGAACTGTATAAATCTGAATAGGATGTGTTCGGTGATGCGTCTACTCTTTTTCCGCGACCTCTGCTAAGATTCAGTTTACTAGGAGAAATTCGCGAAGAACTACGAAGGTGCATACTAGCGATACAACTACGTACTAGTTTTATTTTTTTTTTATAAAAATTGAGAAATAAGTGTTAATGTGCAAATGTGATATATAATTGAAAAATGTGAAGAAAAATATTAAATTGAAATTTAAGTTTTGATAATTTTGTTAGTATATGCAAATTAATAATAAAAAAATCAAGGGGGATTGAAAAAAAAAAGAAAAAAGAAACTTGTAATCTTTACCTTGGTATCAATAACAATCGCTATTGATAAGTAGATATAAATTAATAAAAAGATTTTAAATATGTACAAATATGTATAGGGAAAATACGGGGGCAAATCTAATTAACAATGTAACCAGGTACCATAAATCAAAAACAATATAATGGAAAAATTAATAAAAATGGTTTACCTGCTATTTGGTGAAGGCTTAAAAATTTTTCTTTTTCTTTATAAACAATAGGACATAAGATTTCGGGAGGTTCCGGCTGAGGCATTGGGTAGATGAAGGGAAGAGCTTTGTTTCGAACACACTAAGCCAAATTATAATTTAAATTTAACGTTGACTATGTCCGAAACAGTCGACACTATTTTCAGTTGTCCAGTTAAAAAAATATGAAACAAAGTCTATAGGTCATTCCCTTTTGTAAAAACTGTTAATGCTCTAAAAGCAGTACTCATTATTGGAAATATCATGTAATTTACAGCAACAAACATCCCGCATTTAAAATTGCAAAGATTTCGGGCTTGTAGTTACATGATAAACTTTATTCAAAAAAAAACAATTTATTTGGGAAAATCCATCGCTATCCAATTAAGCAGAATCAAAATCTTCAAAATGATGTCTTATGGATTTCCAAACAATGATTTTAATTGAGGTGGTAAACTTTTGATTTTCTTTTCGTTGGGCGCCATCTATGTTACGAGCGAGTCTATGACAAAATTAGTAAATGTAAATTTGGTTTGATTTTTTTAAAAATATAAAATAACGAAGCCAACGGCATATTGAATGTTTCTAGGCTAGCTCTACCCTTTTTGTGGCGTGGTTCTTGACCCGTTAAATTTCAACCCGTAATCATAGAAAAAAAAGAATGCCATTACATGGCCACTAATTGTTTTGTTTTAAAAAAAAATCAAAATAAGACCCTCCCAATGCCTACCCATAACCACCCATACCTTATGTCCAAAAAAAAATACTTATAAAATCATTATAATATTTTAATTCATTTTAATTATTATTTTAAAATAAATGTTAATTATATAGATCTTAAAACTACACTTACGAACTATACTTACAACTAAACTTAATAATAAATACAGAATGGATGTTGGTTGATGATGAGGCTGATGATAGGGATGGTGATGTAGGTGTATATGGTGTCGTCTTTGTTGGTGTAAATGTTGTTATTCGTTTTCATTTATTTTTTTTTTAGTCGGTGTTTGATGGAGGAGCAGACATTTCTTGTTAATGATATTAATGTTAATGATGTGATGATGATAATTATACAGTACAATAAGTTTATTTTCTTAAATGTTTTTGTGTGTTTTCCATCATTTTGTTTTTTTTTTTTTTTTTTTGCTATTATGGTATTAAAATTTTACACTTTTCGTTATTATTTTGTGTTTTTATTAATTGCAGAATATAATTCTACTTTTTTTTTTTTTGACAATTCAGTTTGATATTAGCGTTTTATTTTACATTTGTTGGTTGTACTGTATTCTGTTGTTTATTTGATTTTTCATTCAGTTTACAATATTTTTGTTGTTATATTTGTATTCTTGTTGTTGTTGTTGTCGCTGCTCCAAACCAAACGACGTAATAAAAAAAAACTTCAACAAAATGTGATCTGATGGTGCTCAAGGGGCGGCTGTTAGCTTGGCTGGTCTGGATCTGGGGCTGGCGGTTGTCGGTCGCGTCGTGTTGTGGTAGTAAGGTGAATATTTTATTAGCCTTTTTCGATGCTGCTTCTTGTTAGGTGGATTTGTTAGTTCATTTATTTATTTTTTCAATGTTAAAATTATTTGCAAACTTTTCGGTAAATTTTCGTTGATACTACTTTTTTTTTGTTTTATTATACATTTGGTAAGCAACAGAAAAAAAAATTTTGAGAGACGATTGACAAAAAACACATCAACGCAAATTTTATAGTATTTTTTTTTTCACTTTTCGGTCAACAATTGATTGGCAATACAGTAAAAGCTACGATTTTTGCGTTTGGGCGCGGATTTAGGCGAATTTACTCGTTTAGTGTACGGCACATTTGATAAATACTTCCGCAAATCTGAGTTAATAATACCGCCGTGCGATGCGGCTGTTGGTGTTTCTTTTTTTTTATAATTTAAAAGTTTTTGGTTGACCACCACCGTCTTCCTTGTTGGCTTACTCACGACTGTCTGTGTAATTTTTTTCCTTGGTAGCAACAAGTGTTTTACCAAAGAAGAATCCGAAACAATCATGGCGTTTGCAGATCTAACGGGATCCTTTGTGCGCTGAATTACAAGGTCAAAAGAACATAGACAAGCGAAAATTATGAAAGAGGGAAATGAACGATTAGTCGAAATTGAACAGGGTTGCCGTTTAGCCAGAAAAAGTAAAACATCTGGGAATCAGTTAATTAATGAGGAAAATTTTTCACTGTGCTTGTGAATATTGCTTGGCGAAAATCTCTAACATGCCTCTAAATTTCGACTGATAACACTTTTTACAGCCACGATTTGGTCCACATATTGCTTAATTGGTGCAAGACCGGCATAACTCAGAAAATGTGTTTTTGAGTTATTGATGTAGAACGGTTCGTTATGTCATACATCTAATTAAACTTAAACTATGTCATACATAATGTTGTATAAAAAAATCATATAAATGTCTTTTATACACTCAGCTTAGGAGCTATTTGATATCATATGTTCATTGCGATAACCAAATGAGCGATCTGTTCTAAACATAGATACTAAATCTAGTTTCTAAGTTTAAGAGCAGTTGGACAAATAAAACGTTTTTTTTGTAAAATTAACGTAAAAATTGCTGTTTTCACACCTTTTGTCGTAACTCTGTTCGTGAACCACCCTATTCCTTCGAAATCACAGTAGATCCATTATAACGAGTAATGAGTCGCCGCCTTCCTTCGCGCTCTTCAGGCCTTGTTCGCTACATCGAGCTTACTTACTTACTTAAGTGGCCCATTACAACTTACGAACGTGTTTCCTAAATAAGAGGCCTGAAGTATTAAGAATTCCACACGCTTCGGTCTTCTGCGTGTATGTCCAGTTCAGTTAATCGTACCAGATGATGGCTCGTCGCCCACCACTTGGTCCTTCCAACGAAGTTTGGTCAAGTCAGGTTCGCCTTCAAACGCCTTTCTCGCTGGAGCATTTACATCCATATTGACATGCCCCAGCCATCGAAGTCGTTGAATTCTGACACTTTCAGCTCATACAGCTAATGGTTCATCAGATGGCGAAACTCGCCGTCGACACACAGATAGGTCCATATATTTTTCGGAGTACTTTTCTCTCGAATACCCCAATGTATTGTATGTCCGTTGCCGTAAGCACCCACGATTTGGTGGCATACAACAGAATGGGTAAAATTAACACCTGGTACAGTTGTTTCTTAGTATCCCGGGATTTGGTGGTGTTATTAAAGTGCTGCCGAAGTCCGTAAAAACATCTATTGGCGAGAACTATTTTCCGCTTTATTGCTCGGCTGACATTATTTTTCTTGTTGACAGAAGATCCGATGTAGGTAAACTGATCTACTACCTCAAAACAATAATTTTCAACGTTGACGGTGCGAGAGGACCCTTTGTTCGTCGAAATCATTATTTTTGTTTTGTCCTCGTTGACCTCTAAACCGCATTTTTGCTGACTCCTTTTCTAGTGATGAGAAAACTGCAGTAACATCCCGCTGATTTCGGCCAATGATGTCTATATTATCTTGTTGAATATGGTGCCAGACATGTTGACACCAGCCTTCATCATCACCTTCTCCATAACTATATTAAATTGTGAATAGGACAAGCTATCGCCCTTCCTGAGACCTCTTTCCGTTTTGAATGGTTCAGAGTGATCCTTACCAATCGTAACCGAGGATTTGTTGTTTTCCAAGGTACATCTGCCAAGTCATATTACCTTTGCAGGAATACCAAACTCGAAGGCGGCATGTAGTCGACAAAGAGGTGGTAGGTGTCTATCAGCTTTTCATGAGCTTTTTCCAGGATTTGTCGTAAAGTGAATATTTGACCCGTCGTAGATTTACCGGGTCTAAAGCCGCACTGATAAGGTCCAATTAGTTTTTCTACAATTGGCTTTAGACGTTCACACAATATGCTCTATAGGACTTTGTACGCAATTGGTAATAGGCTTATTCCACGGTTCTTACACTCACTTCGAACTCCTTTCATGTATATGGGACATAACAGACTGAGACTTCAATCCCCGGGCAAGCTCTCCTCTAGCCTAATGTTCTCCATGAGCTGATTCATGCTTAATCAGCTCCTCTCCACCTGCCTTAAACAATTCAACCTTGAGACCATCGTCTCCAGCTGCTTTGTTATTTTCAAGGCGGGATATTGCCACACGTATCTCACTTTGACTCGGAGTTGGACAGTTAATACCATCGTCATGGATTGGAGCGGAGCCTTCTGGAATGGTGTCCGTACCCAGTAAATTTCTGAAATGGTCTATCCGAATCTACAGAACGTTATCCGGGTCCGTCACTAGCTGACCATCGCTGTCCTTGCAGGAGGGCAACCCTGTTCCACGCATTCGCTCCTTAACTCTCTTGTAGAATTTTCATTCTTCCCCTCTACTTCGAAGGAACTCTGTGCACTCATCCTGTCTTCTGTTCAGCTCCTTATTTTTCCGTCCAAAAAACTAGTTGCCTCTCCTCTCTTTTCCCTGTGCCGTTCACGAACAACTCGCGTTGCCATTGGCAGCAGTTTCGCCATGTACGCAGCATCCGTCTCTCTCG
Source organism: Muscina levida (assembly GCA_964034835.1). Lineage (NCBI taxonomy): Eukaryota > Metazoa > Arthropoda > Insecta > Diptera > Muscidae > Muscina > Muscina levida. Next base: position 142,898,494 of record OZ035880.1, on the reverse strand, counting down.
TGGCTTTGCGACATCCATCATCGTACCAGGCATCTTCTTGAGACGGCTCTGAGTATCCGCTTCTCGCAGTTTGTTCTATGGAGTCGGCTATATATTCCCACTACGAGATCAAATAACATGGGTTGGAGCATTCCGTAGCAGTTGAGTTAGGTGGTTGGAGTAGACGTCCGATACCTCAACGTCCAGCTTTAGTTGTTGTTGTTGTAACAGCTGGAGGTGATAATTCTTTACACCGATTTTCAATTTATCGGCTCCCGATCCGGTTATCATATAATCATTGTTGGCAACTCTGTTTCGTTCCTTTGTAAAGGAACTTTTGAAGCTTTTATTCTTTGACATTTGACAAGTATAATAAACTACGTCATTACTTAAAATGGAACAATACACTCTTCAACAACGCATTGAAATTATTAAAATTCACTACAAAAATGGTGAAAATCTACAGCCACAGTTCGCAAAACTAAAGCATTTTTTGGTCGTAGTAAAGCACCTTGTCGGACCGCAATAAAGAAATTGGTGGAAAAATTCGAGCTGTTGGGACAAGTTAGTGATGTGAAGAATAAAACCCGTACACGTCGCTCAATAACAACTGAGAATATTGCTGCGGTAGCCCAAAGTGTTGAAGAAAACCCAGGTTTGTCCATTCCTCGTTCTTTGGAATTGGGGCATTCCACAAACGTCATTACATCTTATTTTGCATAAGCACTTGGATCTTAAGGCTTATAAAGTACAGTTAACACAAGAACTCAAGCTGGCCCATCATCAACAACGTCGTGACTTTGGTGATTGGGTCCTTGAAATGCATGAAAATGATCCGGAGTTCCATCGAAAAATCATCTTGACTAACGAGGCTTATTTCGCATTGTCGCATCTGGGGCTCGGAAAAACCAAGAGTATTACAAGGAATTGACGGAATTGGGAGGAATTGGAAGGAATTAAGAGGAATTGCTGCAATTTGGAAAGGTCCGTTATGTTAAAATATATTGCTCCCACTCTCCTTTTCTCTTTGTGACGTCACACTGTGGAACTTAAAATTTCTACCCCTTATTTCAAAATTATTTTAATACCTTTCCAAATTGCAGCAATTCCTCTTAATTCCTTCCAATTCCGTCAATTCCTTGTAATTAAAAAGTAATTGAGCTAATTGAAAACTAATTAGGAATCATTACTTTCAAGTACAATTACCTGTGTAGTTGAGACTTTTAGTTTCAATTCCAATTCCTCATGTAATTAGAATTGTAGTTAACTTTTAAATACTTTCGAACATGGTAGGTAATGATTACTTGTACTTGAGTTTACAGCTCTGGTTTTGCCCAATCATGTCTGGTTTTTTTTACAAAACTTTAAAATAAAACAACAACTATATCAGTACAAAGATCGTTTCCAGATAAAAAAAATCACAATGCTCCGCAGTCGCATGCTCACATATTTCATCATTAATGCATGACCACACTAAAAGTGGTAATTAATATCATTCACACAACTCCAATATGTCATTGATTTGTCCAAACTTATATCACAATAAATATTTGCTGGAAATACCCTATCGGGTACAACAATTCCTACGATAACGACGTTCATTCCAAGTATTTTGCCAAAATCTTCAATCACAATGTTATGGTTTTTATTTCAGTATCGTCGTATAATATGATTGATTACATTAAAACTTTATATATAAATACTATATGTGAGCCTATATAAAATCATATCCTACTAAGTAATTATTGTTTTTACCCAACTTGTAGTCGTCGAAGAATAACGTGTGTTGTAGCTGTTGCTATAATGTCGCAACATTTCTTATTGACTTTTATTGTGCTCGCGGTTGCCTCTACTCAGGCATTTGCTTTTAGTGTTCAGCCACAGGTTGATGTTAGCCTGGCTTATACCCTTTTACAATCGACTGCTGCCATTCAAAGTAATCCCGATTTAAGTGCATCATGTTTTGGCATCTACTTGCCCCAATTGACAACTTTGACTGATCAATATAAGGAGCAATACGAAATTTGTACGCAAACTTCTGAAAATGCCACAGACTCTATTAATAAGGAAGTGCAACCTAATGCTACAACCATCTCACAATGGCAAGACAGTATTTGCAAGGTCTACTCGAATTGCACTTTAGATACCGTCGATCCTTATAATTTCTTTCAATGCACCAATGATGCAGTAAGTAAACAATTCTCACTTATAATATCAATTTTGCTATAATGTTTTTCTTTGTAGGCCAGCAATGCCGTCGCAACATCTAACAACATTCAAGGTCTTGCTAAGGATAGAATGGAATTCTTGACAATGAGCTATGCAATGATTAACTATAATAAAAACACTTGCATTGACCTTTGTTCTCAAACATACCAGACTCAAAGCAAATCGGTGTATGCACAATTGCAAGGATGCTTAGATGGCAATGCTCCGCAGGTCCTTGTTTCTACTGCAGCAAACGATGTAAGCAGTAGTAGCAGCACAACCGAGGCTGTTCCTACAACACAAAGCGAAACGAGCAGCAGCGGGATTAGCAGCAGCGAGAGCGCAGCCGACAATATTCCGACTCCAGCTTATCCAGCTAATTAAATTGGTTTTTTTAAATAAATATATCTTTGTATGCAACATAATGGAAATGTTGAACTAAAATTCATAAATTGAAATAAAATCCATATACAATAGATGTCGAACATGAAATACCGTTTATATGAAATGACATTAACAAAATCGATTAGGTACATATATGAAAATAAAGGAGACTAAGGGTGTGCGAAATGGTAATAGATATTACCCTGAAAAATATGGACATATCAAGGATAGAAGGTATCTAAAGTATATTCCTTTTCGGACCATAATAGAATACGCACGTTTTAGGAGATTACTTTCAAAGGACCCTAAAGTACTCGGATGTGTTTAGAAACCAAACGGTGACTGGACTGAGTCCGCTGATGCCACGTTGGAAATTTTAATTAGTACACACTTCCCGGAATGCGAAAATGTTGCTACACATGGGATACAGTGGAGGCCGCCCGAAACGACGGATTCAGTACACGGAACCTTAGTGACGTGATTAGTGAGGAAAAAGTTAAATGGGCTTTGGATACCTTTTAACCCTAGAAGTCTCCAGGGATGGACGATAACTATCCGGCTATGTTACAGTTGACATCTTCCTTCATTGCACCGATCCTAACGGAACTTCTAAATGGGGTTCTCAGCTATCGTATGTTTCCATTAAATGGAGGGAAGTGAAGGTAATTTTTGTACCCAAGGCGGGTAAATCAACACATTCATTACCAAAGGACTATATACCTATAAGCCTATCATCGTTTATTTTAAAGACTTTGGAGAGGCTAATTGATTTGCACTTGAGAAGAAACCTGGACCATAGCCTCATCAGTGGAGCTCAAAATGCTTACCATAAGGGGAGATCTGTGAACTGCGCTCTGCACGAAGTGGTTGGACATGTGGAGAACAGTTTAGGAAATGGTTTATACACATTAGCGGCATTCCTAGATATCGAAGGGCCTTCAATAATTTAACATCCACAGACATAATGGAAGTGTTAAGGACAACTGTAACACGTCTTTTGCTTTGGAACTGGTATTCTATGCTGTCAAATAGTATAATCAACTCCACGCTTGGCACGAGTACTGCGAGGAAGCTAGTGACTAGGGTTACACCATAAGGTGGAGTGCTATCCCCATTGCCGTGGCTACGGCGTTCTCAAGACTTTTGAGAGAAATAGAAGGAAAATTGTGGCCTATGCGGACGACGTCGTAATCCTAGTTACAGGTAGATTTGTTCCAACTTTGAGTGACCTCATACAGGATGACTTACGATCTTTATCAGAATGGGCCACAAGCTGTGGTCTGAATATCAATCCACAGAAAACGGAGCTTGTACTATTCACACGCAAATGTCTCATCGAGAACTTCAGATTGCCGGTTATTGATGGTGACGAACTGAAACTCTCGTCTGTGGCGAAATATCTAGGCGTCATTTTGGGTAGGAAACTAAACTAGAGACACAATACGGAGGAAAGGATGAAGAAAGGATTAAATGCCCTATACGCCTGCCGGAACTCTGTAGAGAAAAGCTGGAGACTACAAACTGCAATGGTATATTGGATATACACAGTGGCAGTGTGTCCCATAGTAACTTACGGATGCCTTGTTTGGTGGGGAGCTCTGGATACATAAAGTGAGCTAATGCTGGTAAGTGGTGTACAGAGAATGGCATCAATGTGTATAACAGGTGCTAGACGAAGCAAACCCCAAGCGGCACTGGGCGTGGTATTGAATCTGAAGAAACTGCGGTACCATGCACTATCTGTAAAGTGCAATAAGGTAACGGGAAGCAGGTCTTTGGCGTTAATCGGAGTCGGGTCACGCATCAATACTGTTATGGTTCAGCAGACATGGACAACGAAAGACTCAACAAAGGAACGGACTATATGGTTCCATTGTTGGATTTTACATCGTGCCCAGAAAAAGTGATCCCTGATAGAGAAGATTGGAAAGATTCCTCGACTTTCAGAAGGCTGTCCATCTTTACTGATGGTTCTAAAATGGAAATTGGAACAGGATGGGTTATCTTTAGCGAGGATCTAAATTTCAGGCAACACTTCCCATTGGATGACGATTGCAGTGTGTTCCAGGCTATTATGCTATTATGGAATCTGTGGAGGAAATACTGTCGAAGATTTGTGTACAGATGTAGGACGGTGCTCTCAAAACTGCCGGAGAATAGTGTTCGACTCTGTTGGATCTCCGGACACAGTGACATTTTAGGAAAGGGAATTGCGGATGAACTGATGAACATATATACGGAATTGTGACCCGTCACATGGAACGGCTGGCAAAAGCATCCTGGAAACATCGCACCGACTGTGTGGTATCACGAGATATTTGGCCAGGACTGGATGGAAGATCACAATTGGAACTGGATAGGAGGTCCGTTAGACGACTAATTGGATTAACCACGGGACACTGTGACGTCAGAGCATTTACATCCAACTGGGTGACGACACAGGAGAATTATTGCAAGCTTTGCAAAGATGAGGAGGAAATTGGGACCATTGAGGATTTGTTAAGCCATTGCACAGCTCTTTATAGAAAAAGAAAGCAATTCCTCGGGAAATGGTTCCTTGATAGTCTCACCGAATTGTCGTCATGTAACATGGCGAATCGGTTGAAGTTCACTCTTGGTTTGAGCTGGCTTAAGGGCGGAGGACTATAGTGCCCCCACGTAATCTCAATACTTGTATGTATAAAGTTGAAGCAGAGATCACATCGGAATTATTTTTGTAGCACTTCTATCTGTTTACCACTGGACTATTTTTGTGAACTCTTTATTATATTGTAAAATATTCTTCCCTTTATATTTCTCCTTTCTTAAATCAGGACAATCACAATTTACCATAACGATCTCCGAGTGTTGTAATGGCATGGTATTGCGCTGTGTCATTACATGTCCTCAACCTAAACCTAATATTGAAGAATAATTCAAAGTAATTTTCTAGGGCATGAAATTGTATCTTAGCGAGCAATACGGCATTAAGCAGCAAAATTTAAAATATCGCCAAATTTAATTCTTAAATTTTTAATTAAACATAATTTTTATTATTAGTTTGAAAGGTGATAAAACCAGCGAATCCAAAAGAAAAGTTGTTAAATAAATGTTTCATTTATTATTTTTTACATTGCGAGTAATAGGAAATTTAAAACTTTAAACCACTGTAGAAAAAATTGTGACGTAGTGAAGCAAATTGGAGTTTAAGGTTTTATTACTGAGGTCAAAAGCTGCCGTTTGTATTGATTTGGTTCACTCCCGTAAAAGTGCGTTGCACTCTTTGCTCATAAATAGACTTCTTTTACATTTTATTTTGATTTTATTTTATAACCTTTGAATTGTTGATGTTATTTGTCTTCGGTGACTCTTAGTGAATTTTTTCGGAGAATATTTCTATCGAAGATTCTAACTCTTGATCTCCCTACAAAGTTGTATTTCAGACCTAAAATGTCCCATATGGGTGGCAGCTGGGGGTTAAAATATTCCGAAAAAATATTCATCGGTAAATAAAATCACACATTCTTGACTTTTTAGCAAAAGATACAGGAATCAACCGATACGATAACATACAAGTTCTTTAAGTAATGTTCTAATAGTGTTAAAAAAAAAATCATCTTATCTAGAGATGTTAAAGTAGATCCTTAAGATGAATGCTTATTTTTAGTTATGACTTTTTTCAATTCTCTTGAACATTTATCACAGAATTTAGAAAGGTTGGCTTTAAAACTTAAAAGCTTCTTCAGATTATACTCGATATCCAAATTATATTATAGTAAATATACTGATTTTTCAATCACTACTAAGAAATCTTATCGTTAAGGGTAAATAACTTCAAAGGATTCTTTAAAATCAATGGCTGAGATTTTCAAAAACTACTTACAAATCATTCTCTTTGTGACCAGTTTGTATCCATTGCTTAACTAAATATTCATAATATGAATCACCTCTGGCGCCTAGTGATATTGTGGCATAATTCCTAAAAGTGCCTGTATTTGCATTTATAAATATCGGCACCAAACCGTTATTCTTTTCAAGCGCATGAACCTTTTCGTTGACACGATGAGCAACCTGTAAATAAAATAAGTGTGTTCTATTATTATCACATAGCTTATTCAAATATGTTATTTGTGTATTGTTATTGATAATAAAACGAAGCTTTGGCTACAAATTTTATACATGTCACAATTTGGTTATCATTTTTTGCAATATTAATTTTGTTCTGTTGTTCGAATGGTTTTGTTTTTACACAAGCACATGGTGTATATTATCTAAAGAAAATCAATTAAATCAATATTGTAGCGACATATTTGATAGATGTCTATTAATTATAAATTTTAACTACATATATGAGGCATTGTATTAAATTGAAATTATAGGTATATAAACAAATTTTATAATATGGCAAATTAAAGACAATCAAAGACGAAAATAAATTTCGCGGAAAAAATATTATCTATTTTAGGGAAAATTTACGTAAAATGTTATTTTCAATGGGTTTGCCTTTAAAAAAGCAACATTTATAAACTGATTTGCACACCCATTAAATACACAAACAGAAAGCTAGCTTCCGGTGATTCCTTTTTCCACCAATTATAAATCGTCGCTGCGACGAGCAAATCAGCTCTTGTGATTGTATATCGACTCTTAAATCCCTTTCGCAATATCTTGATTGCTTTGAAGCTATTAATATCAGTTATGTGTATAATATATAAGAAATGTTTTTTGCCTCTGCTGAAAAGTAATTAAAAAACACTTTTGGTCGGCGCAGAGAAAATATACATAGAGTTTAAAGTAGTTAGATTGCTAATTACTATTTATAGCGACTTTATAGGAACATTTTTAAAATGTCGATGTAAATCGTTCCTGATTTAAAAACTAAAAAAATACCTCAACCTGAAAACTTCATGCTTCTCAGCGGTAGCTATGAATTTATTTCAGACACATAGTTTCTGGTTGAAATTTTTATAGAACCGACCCGAACAAATTGACCCGTATATGTATATTAGAGCGACTGATTTTGTATGAGGCCAAAAAAGTATCTTCGGTCCACCCCCTAGAATGTACCTTAGTTTGTTTTATGATGAATCCCAAAAAATTTCGTGCCTAGGATTAACCCATTAACCCATTAAGGCCCAAAACTAAGGACAAAACTAGATATTATATCTGAAATCCCCATGGTCTAATTAAGAAAAAAAAATGTACCTTTAACTTCCAGGTGCGTAGGAGAGCCAGGGGGGAGGGGGTGATGCGAAAACCATCACTGAGCCTTAATGAAAGGAACGTTGAAATAATGACAGAAAATATAAGAAAATAGGAAATACATTATGAAAACGAGACAAATTATATTTTATTTATGCCGAAAAATGTACGATTTATTTTCGTCTATTTACGTTTTCCCAGAAGATGCAGAAATTTTAAGAAATCGAAACAAAAAAATCGCATTGCCAAAATTTTCCCATCAATTTTTCTCCAAGATATACTCGAGTTACAAAGTGGCACCTATGAGCAGTATGGTAGTATAAAATCTAAAGTTTTTGGAAACATGTTGGTAATCGCTATAGTCCTAGCCGTTTTTTCTTGAGGTTTTCTAGAAAATGCGATGCGTTTTCGCATCGTTAGGCCTTAATGGGTTAAGATCCAGTGGCTGGACCGTATTTCAAAAAAGTATTTTTTTGAGTTTTTCACAGATTTTTGATATTTATCTAAAGACAAAATGTGCAATATTAGTATTACAGGAAAGAATTTTTAAAGACGCATCCAACGGTATGAAAAACATGGCCACTAATGTCCTGACAAGTCAAAAAAAGACAATTTTTAAAAACGGTCCAGCTCACTGGATCTTAATCCTAGAAATTTTTAGGGGTTTATCATAAAACAAGCCAAAGGTACAATTTTGGGGGTGGACTGAATATACTTTATTTGGTGAGTAGGTCTAATGTATATATATTTCTATTAATCGCATGTGGTGTTACTTATGTTATAGTACATTCTAATTACAAGAGACCACAACATCTACACAGATACCAATTTTTTCTACAGATATTTATCATTTCTCTTTTTAAAATAAACACACACTTACACTTTCGTACAATGTCACATTGGTCACACGACTCAGATCTCTAAATTCCAATTGTATTGTGGTTACCTCACTAGTAGAGCTATCCGGTGACCATTTAGGAGCATGGGCAGATAATGCAGCCAAGTTGACATCTGAATAAGGTATACCCGATGGTGACAAGAAGCACGGCAACAAACGATTGCCCAATTCAATCTACAATTCAGAAACAATTTTATAGTATAGCTATAAATATACAAATTAAAATCTAACTACAAACCGATTTTTTGAGGAAAACTTTGTCAGCACTTAAGTGATAAGCTGACAGCAAACCTCCTAAAACTCGAATGGTGACTTCAAACAGATTAACATCGCGATTGACATCGAAATTCAGAAACTCACTGACCCAATTACGAGCTTCTATAAATTCTAAAACGGTAAAAGAAACAACGCACATGTTATATCGTAAATAAGAATTGTACATGCCACAGCTTACCATCTTCCAAACCCATTATATAAATGGTATCCAAAGAATCTATTATTGATAAACCTAAACCAAACCAATCATGAGATGATTCCGATATGGGCTTCAAATTATCATGTCCCCATGCGTATTTCCTATAGCCTTCCCACGAGTGTTGAAAGGCTTTTACAACTGCCTCCTGACGCTCATTATTTGCCCCATGAAAATGTTGTTTCTCTGGCAAATGTCGTAAATCAATACGTCCCAGAAATTCCTCTATAGTTACACCATTAGTACCTGGCAATATAGTGGCATCTTGTGTGGCAGTCTCAATGGCCATGCGATCTTCTTCAGCATTATTGGAGCGTTTAACGTTTGCATTATTTTCACTTAATTCGTTGTTGAGTATGTTTTGTATTTGAGCTCGTTCGAAAGGTTCATTTCCCGATGGTTGATTGTTGGAAGTGGCTACTACTTGATGTTTTTGATTTTTTTGTGTTTGCGGTAAGTTAACAACATTTTCGATATCGAGTTGCGGTTGCGGTTCGTCTTCTTTTTGTGGCGCAGGGGCTGGCAAAATATTTTGCTGTAAATATTATAAAAGTAATAGCTGTTGTAATTAAAAGTGTTACTATGGGGGTAGTGTGGAATTTATTTCGAATTTTTAGGAACACATGGCACTTTTATTGGCTTAAGTCTAGAGAGTTTGGCTTATGAGTTTAAAATCTTTTCCTTTTTTATGGTGTAAAATTGGATACTCTCCTAAATATTTTCTGTTGTTGTTTCTTTAAATATACAACGAATATTATTGTGAATATTATAGTAAATTTGTAATAATCAGTTGGTAATCAATGATAGAAAGCAATATATTATTATTATAATTATTGTAAGTTATTATCTACTACTTTTTCTCATATTGTAAATAATTACAACCTTTTTTTGATGATTAACAACTGATTAAATGATTTATCGTGTACTTCAGAGAAAATTTGATGTCTGTAATTTCCAAATTATAATTGTTTTGTTTTGTTTGTTTTAAAAACATCGAAAGTCATTACCCCCTGTTTTCTTACTTATCAGTAAAATATAACACATATCGATTGTCTATTTTATAACAACAGAACAACATATTTTTTAAGTAACAGAACAAGATGTACCTACATACACATAAGGTGTTGGTATCATAAAAGTTGATATGAACATTTTTATCATTCCAAGTGGGCCATAATCTATCAAACGAAAATGTTTCAAATATTTGAAAATTCGACGGTAAAAAAACATTAATTTTTTTTTGTGCCTATGACAACACTATTTATCAATTCACAGTTGACAAGGAGTAAAAACAATAGTATACCGAAATATCTACTAAAATATAATTACACAGTACAACAGTGAAATAAACACCCGAACGTGACTACATACATTCGATAGTACTAACGGACCTGAGTAAAACACTAGCTCAGTTTGGTCAGATTGGCTACCAATTATTTTTTTGGACTCCTAAACATTTTGAAAACCCTTGGGTCACTGGAAAAAAGGTGACATCTGTTTTGACCAACAGTTCAGATATAGAGTTTAAATATAGAGCAGTTTTAGATATAGAGCATCATTAAGCAAAGTTGTAGCCAACTTTTTACTGAAGATATTTCTAAAATATTATTTTCCATAAAAAAATAACTTCTATTAAACTATCACCCTGCCTGAGACCTCATTCCTTGTTACAAGTTACATCTGTAAAGTCGAATTAGCTTTGCAGGAATACCAAACTCAGACATGGCTTCAAATAATTTATTCCTTATCGGAGAGTCGAAGGCAGCTTTATAGTCAACAAAGAGGTGGTAGGTGTCGATCTGCTTTGTATGAGTTTTTTCTAGTATCTGTCGTAAATTGTAATTTTGATCCGTCGTAGATTTACCAGGTCTAAGGCCGCACTGATAAAATTTAATTAGTTTTTCTACAATTGGCTTTAGACGTTCGCACAATATGCTCGAAAGGTCTTTGTACGCAATTGGCAATAGGCTTATTCCACGGTAGTTCTTACACTCAATAGGATCTCCTTTCTTGTATATGGGACATAACAGAGTGAGGCTCCAATCCCCCGGCATGCTCTCCTCTAGCCAGATGTTCTCCAAGAGTTGATGCATGCTTCTGACCAGCTCCTCCCCACCTGCCTTAAACAATTCAGCTGGGAGGCCATAGGCTCCAGTTGCATTGTTGTTTTTAAGGCAGGGTATTGCCACACTCTGGCTCGGAGTGGACAGTTAATACCATCGTCAAGGTATGATGCGGGTTCTTCTGGATTGGTGTCCGTAACAAATAGATTGCTGAAATGTTCTCTCCATATCCTTTGAACGTTATCTGTTTCCGTCACAAGCTGGCCATCATAGTCCTTGCAAGAGGGCAACCCTGTTCCACGCATTCTCGCCTTTACTCTTGTGCAGAATTTTCGGGCATCTCCTCTACTTCGGAGCAACTCTGGGCACTCATCCTGTCTCTTTTTCAGTTCCTTTTTTTCGTCTAATGAGACAAGCTACCTCTCGTCTCTTCTCCCTGTGCCGTTCACTAACAGCTCAGTTTCGCCCTATAGGCAGCATCCGTCTCCCTCGTGGCATTATGACATTCATTATCTTACCAGGCATCATCATGAGACGGCTTTGAATACCCAAGTACGCTTCTCGCAGTCCGTTCTTTAGAGTAAGCTATATGTTGCCACTGCGAGGTAATATCACAGGGGTTGGAGCATTCCGTAGCAGTTGAGTTAGGTGGTTGGAGTAGGCGTCCGCAATCCTCTGTGGCCCGCAGTTTACCGATGTCCAGCTTTCATTGTGCCAGATTACGTACTTTTTTCGCAAAGCCTAGCCTTGTACGTACCCTAACTGTGGTAAGGTAGTGATCGGAGTCAATGTTCGAACCCCTGATCACTCGTACGTCCAGAACACTCGATGCGTGCCTTCCATCGACTACCACGTGATCTATCAGATTCCTCGTCAATTTATCTGGATATAACCATGTTACCGCGGCAAACGAAGTCGGGTCATGCATCAATACTGTTATGGTTCAGCAGACATGGTTGCAACGAAGGACTCAACAAAGGAACGGACTGATAGAGAAGATTGGAAAGATTCCTTACCTTTTAGGGGGCTGTCCATATTTACTGATGGTTCAAAAATGGAAATAGGAACATGATCGGGTATCTTTAGCGAGGATCTCAATTTCAGGTAACTCTTCTGATTAGATGACGATTGCAGTGTGTTCCAGGCGGAGATCTTTGTTATTATTAATTTTTGGAGGAAATACTGGCAAGGAATTTGAAGGAGATCGTCACAATCTATGTGGACAGTCAAGCGGCCTTAAAGGCTTTGGTATCAAAGGCTATAAAGTCGAGACTAGTGTACAGATGTAGGATGGCGCTCTCAAAATTGCCGGAAAATAGTGTGCGACTCTGCTGGGTCCCCGGACACAGTGACATTTCATAAAACGAAATGAACTGGCGCGGAAAGGCTCAGCACTGGGACCCGACCTATCGGATGGATCAGTGCGACCACCAATGTGTCATATATACGGAATTGTGACCCGTCACATGGAACGGCTGGCAAATGCATCCTGGGAACATCGCACCACCTGTGCGGTATCACGAGATATTTGGCCAAGATTGGATGGAAGACGAACCATATCACTATTGGAACTGGATAGGAGGTCCGTTAGACGACTAATTGGAGTAATCACGGGATACTGCGATGTCAGAGCATTTACATCCAACTGTGAAACGACACACGAGGATTACTGTAGGCTTTGCGACGATGAGAAGGAAATTGAGACCATTGAGCATTTATAATGCCATTGTCCAGCTCTTCATAGAAGAGGACTGAATTTTTCGAGGAATTCCGTCAGTTGGATGGAGACACCTGGTGTATACAGTATTCTAACATTCCAGGTGCATGTCCCCAAATCATGGTCCTTAATTCGTTTACGGTGGTCGTCAACATTTTGGGGGATCCGTTACATTATTTTCCTACTTCTTTTCATTGCACAGCATTTTTTAAGTCCTTCTTTGGAAAAAAGAACTGAGATGTGGTTTCAGGAAGATGCCCACACTACCCAAGACACATTGACTCTTTTAAGTCAAATTTTTGAAGAGCCCCATGTTGACCTTTGGCCACCCTATACTATGGGATATGTCTGGCCAAAATGTACATCTCAGGCTTTCTTGCCATTGTTAAAAGGTGTTTATGAATAGTTTTTGTGCTATAGAATTCAAATACCTAATAAGAAACTTTCCAAGCCTTTCACATTCTCAAAAATTTATATTGTAGCTGCTAAAAATAACATCTTCGGCTTATTGTATTGCTGCAGAAGGCAGCATGAAAAAATTGGTTTAATTTCAAATGTATTACGGATTTAAGTATCTTGTTTTTGTAGGGTTTCTACATTTTTTTCTAAATAAATAAAGATGCACTCAGAATACATGTCACCATAAACACTTTATGTGTTAATCTGCAGCCTAAAAACCAATCGTTATCGCATCGGATAACTTATTGCTTAACAAAATAAGAGGCAAACTGCTGACTTGCAAAGGCATATCCGAAAAGTCTGCTAGAAGTTTACTTAAGGATTAATATATTGTAAATAAATAAATATTTCCTACAGCCACACTGTGCGACATAAAATACTTTAGATTTGATAAATACTAAAATGATTGCTAGGTATACACACGTACGTACGTACCTACCTATGTACATACAATAAATACATTTATGAATGAACATCATATTGCTTATCTTGAAAAGCTAAATAAATATACCACAGGTCCGGCGCTTAAACAATATTGTACAATTAATCAATAGTAAATAAAGCAATATATTTTTAATCTTATGACAACATGTCGCAAAGCCAATTATGTGCGACTGTGACGTGCCGTAGAAAACAAGTGCATTGACATAATTGTTAACTACCGGTGTTTGCATTGCCAATTTCCATGATAACATGATATCAACTAGAGTAGTGCCTAGTCAACATCAATAGAAGTGGGTTGTTTTGGTGTAATTGTAAGATAAGACTAGAGTAAACTAATTACCCTATTAATGCATAGACATACCTCTAAATTCGGGTTGTCTTCTCCCGGCATGTAAACTCGTTGCTTGCTAAGGTCTTTGGCCACACGATTGGCAGGGCCATTGACAACCACCTCGTTGGTCAAACTATTTCGCATAACAACGCCGCCATGCGATTCAAAGGGCTTATTCTGAAAGGGTAGCGCTCCATTAGTGTCAATTGAAAGAGAATCCTTGTTTGCAATGTCCAACTGTTCGGACGGCAGTAGGAAGAGTAAAGTAATAGACATGGCCGATACTATCAATATGATCAGATTACGCTGGCAGCGAGGTAGTTGATTCCACGACTAGAATATGTAAATCAAATTAAGGCACATCACTACAAGTGTTAAGCAATTAAGTACATACACGTCTTAAACTTTTCCGGGCTCCAGCACTGGCCAACAATGTCTCATTCAGACCGCCCACCCCAGTGGCGGGCAGCGTCAGCGCTATATGATCAGACTTTTCCATTCTATTTGTTGTTGTTACGATAATGACCTTTGCGTGTATTAAGCGAGGGCTAGAGTTATATTTTTAGAGATGTGTAGACGATTTTTTCAAGTTGTTAACAATTTACGAAAACAAAAAAACTCTTAAAAAATACAACAACTATAGCAGCAGCACGTCATTGTTTTCGCATTTCACTTGCAATGGCTGCTGGCTCGCTCGTTCGTTCATTCACAGAAATTTGCTTCCTTTTTCAGTATTCATGAATGCCAAGCGATTTGTTGTTTTTGTGCTGTAACACTGTTTCACAAAATTCGTAAATATTTCATTTAACACAATTGCTGAAGTTTAACAATTTGCTGTTTATTGCTAATAACACAATATATTCCCGATATTTTAATACTGTTCCGCAATTCAGGGATTTTTTCACAGACTCCCGCAACACAATCTAGCTAAAATAAAGAAGACAAGAGAAATTTGTTCAATTGTCAATGAATTTCTGAGAGATGATTTCAAGGGGTTGCCATATTTGCTCTTTGCTTAGAATGAAAATCGCTGAAATTTCAATAATGGTAAATGTGTTTCTTTTTGCTCATTCGTTTCATTTTATTTTATTATACAATCTTGTAACTAAAAGTTTCATATTAAGTAAATTACAATATTTATAAGTAAATAATACCTAATGTAAAAAAAATTTAACCAAAATTAATTCAATAGAAAAATTATTCCATGTAAAACACTTGATAATTATGCAGAGAAAAAGCGGAATGATGAAGAAGGTAATAAAATGTTTAAATTGCGAGGCAAACAAAACACAAATTATTGTTAGTGTTTCTATTGTAAACATATGGCATCCTGCGTAAACATCTGGCATCATTGTGTGTAAGGTGTCAGTGGCTTTCAAACTGTACATAGAACACAGCTGCATTAAATGACAACAAATGTGTTTGTGTCTTTGCTAAGTCGGTTCAACTAGGTTGTCGTATTTGTTTAAATGTATAACAGTTAATCACTTTATGTTCATAGCCATACATATTGGAATATTAAAATGATATTTCGGCTTTGTTTTAGGGTTGAAAAATATTAGGATTACAGAAAATTCGAAATAGTGGATTTTTTTTAATGTCAAAACAAATTAAGATTTCCTTGACGTCTTCGATTTTAATAAAACTTTACTTCACAAGATTTAATTATAACGGAATAATGCAACTTTAGAAAATTTAGAAATTTAGATATGCACATTCATACATATATCGCTCATTTGGTGCAAGACCGGTATTACTTTAAATACTTCATGTTGTATAAAAAATTCATATTATGTAATATCTTTTATACACTCCGCTTGAGAGATCCTGCAGGTCTTGCCCAAATGGCCGATATGGATTTTAAATCCCCTTTTTTGCAATGTCAACATATTGAACATAATGCAGGCGAATTTCAGATCGGTATAATAATAAAATATCATTGCAAAAGGATTTTCAAAGAAGGCCATCTTCACCTAAAAAGTATCATATCTACACACGCAAGTATGGAAAACATGACGGAATTTATATACTATTTTAAGATTTCAAAATCATGAGTCTTTTGTAAGTGTTTGATTGCGATACACACTTCACACAAGTTGTGATTATAAGTGTATATCCCCCAATCTATTATTTATATGAACAAATATTATACATATGTCCATTCATAACTGAGTTTGATAATACATTTATGTGTTGAAGTGATAATAAAAAATAGCGTAATCTGAGACCGACTGTATCATGTTGGTTAGAACACGCGACTATCATGCGGTCATGTCTCATCCATATACATTTATTTTTAAGGCGCTCTCCTTGATGTTGTAGACAGATCAGTCAATTTACTTTTATTTGGTAAAATTTTTTTAAATAGTTCACGTTTAGAATCATCGTTAACATGTAGGTACCGATATGTGTGTCTAAAAATAAAAGCGGAAAACTTTCCATTATACATTCATGGGATGTTATCATCTTTTCGTCTATATATAAAATGGAATGTGTGTTTGTTTATTTATTTGTTTGTACCTTATAGGAGACCAAACCTCTGGACCGATTTTCCTGAAATTTTCACAGCATTTAACTGGGACTCTGGCATGATTTATAGGGTGCTTTTTTCGACCACGCCCACTTTTACGCCCATTTGTTAAAAATTATGTAATTGCTTCTTCTATATATATAAAATACTACTGTACGTGTGTTGTGACTGAACTCCTCCTAAACGGCTAGACCGATTTGCATAAATTTTTTGTTATGCGTTTGGGTGGCGCCCCGGGTGGTTTAGATTTACAATTTGTTCCAATTGGACAAAGTAGCGGGACACCGCCCATACAACTTGAAAATCAAATGGGCTGTATCTCATGAACTATCAGAGGTATGAAGATGAGATTTGGTATATATTTTGTTGGAGCAGTATTAATTACAAGTGGGAGGTGCCACGCCCCCTTTTCAAAAATCGCTCTAACGGCTTTTCTAATAGACCAAATGATACGAAAATTTTACCAAGTGGTACTGTTGACCTGTTGATAGTCCCTGGCTATAATAGGTTATGTTTGGATAAAGCTTAGTCCTTTAATAAAACTAAAATGCGAAATTCTTTAGTACCAATAACCTATGCATCTTACTGATGGAGGCAATAGGCAGGACAATGTCTAACATACGATATCTTCAACATACTTCAGATTTAATCGTAATAATGAGTATGTCACTGCCTTCGGTAAATAAAAAAAAAATTTTATTTCCCTTTACACCCCATGAATGAGATATGGGATAGCTTCTCGCGTTGTTGTGAATTAACAAGCTTTAAATTTTTAGATTCACAACTAATGGCATCTACTTGTTTATCGACGAATGCAAACGTCACTGTTTGAGAAGCTCTTACTAGAAATGCCGATTGACTCGACACTAATACTGCGAAGTTGCTGTTGACAACATTCGAGGGTAGCCGACAATGAAAGAATTTTTTTGTTCTTTTGAGATGACTGGAGCCAGGAGTTTAACCTGTGATCTCCCGCATGGTAGACGCGTGTTCTAACCACTATGCCACGGCCGGTCCCAAATATCCTATGATATTTGCTTACACAAATGATGCAAACAACAAATATGAGTTGTTACTGCAGCCTACTCAAACATTGAGATAGTGTTCATTTGCCCATTCAACATACTTCAGAATTCATCGTAATAATGATTATGACACAGCCTTCAGTAAATATTATATAATATTTGCTTACGCAAATGCTTCAAACAACAGCTATGAGTTATAACTGCAGCCTACTCAAACATTGGGATATTGTTCATTTGCCCATTCAACATACTTTAGAAGTAATCGTAATAATGAGCATGACACTGCCATCACTAAATATCATATGATATTTGCTTACGCAAATGTTGAATAAACAACTGTGAGTTGTTACTGCAGCCTACTCAAACATTGGGATAGTGTTCACTTGCCCATTCAACATACTTCAGAAATAATCGACACTGACTTCAGAAAATATCGCATGGTATTTGCTTACGCAAACGCTCCAAACAACAACTGGGAGTTGTTACTACAGCCTACTCAAACATTGGGATAGTGTTCATTTGCCCATTCGACATACTTCAGTTTTAATTGTAATAATGATTACGACACAGCCTTCAGTAAATATCACATGGTATTTGTTTACGCAAATGCTCCAAATAACAACTGTGAGTTGTTACTGCAGCCTACTCAAACATTTAAATTGTGTTCATTTGCCCATTCAACATACTTTAGATTTAATCGTAATAATGAGTATGGCACTGCCTTCAGTAAATATCACATGGTATTTGCTTACGCAAATGCTCCAAACAACAATTGGGAGTTGTTACTGCAGCCTACTCATACATTGGGATAGTGCACATTTGCCCATTCTATTTGAACTCCATATTACACTGACTAGTTTTAGGTCGATATAATGATCTTAAATCTGTATAAATGGAATTTCGATTGCAGCCAATACAAGTCTAATTCGCTGCTTATTCAATGTTTTACTCATCTCTATAGAAAAATAATATCTACAAGTGTGACATTTACGATGGCGTTCGTATATTTTTTTACGAGTATATATTACTGATAGCACTGTACGACACTATTTTTCACCCATGATCAAACTGACCAGATTCTGAAAATATAGCTCAAAATAGAATATACGTATCTCCCAGTTTTTCTAGATCAGCTCATTTGTTATTTACGAGCAATTTAATTTTTGGAGCTAAGCTCCCATACAGCGACATCTTCCTGATCGCAGAACTCTGCGTGTTGTTAACAGATTTTGATAAACTTTTTTTTAATGTTCTTTAAATGGTCAGGAGCGGGTTATGACGAAGGCCAAATTTTAAATTTGTCACAAATTAAGTTTGTCACAAATTTAATTTGTCAACAAATGTTGATGCTTTTTTAATATTTTTCAAAAGCGGGTTCTAACGAAGCCAAAATTTAAAATTTGCCAAAAATAAAAAATGTCACAAATGGTCAAAAATTAAAATTGTCACAATTTTTTTTTTTTTTTAATGTTTTCCAACTATCTAGGAGCGGGTTCTGACCAGCTGTATTCAGCCAGCATATACCTATATATGTTTTATGACTTATGTTAGCAACCCTACGCATGAAAAAATTGCTATTATCATTTTTGTGATAGTTGTTTTGTGACAAACTTTAATTTTGGGCTTTGTCAGAACCTGCTCCACGCCATTTGAAAAATATAAAAAAAGTTAATCAAAATCTGTTGACAAATTAAATTTGTGACAAATTTAATTTGTGACAATTTCAAATTTTGGCTTCGTCAGAACCCGCTCCTGGCCATTTGAAAAACATTAAAAAAAAGTTCATCAAAATCGGTTAACAACTCGCAGAGTTCTGCGAACAGGAAGTAGTCGCCGTATGGGAGCTTCCCTCCAAAAATTAAATTGCTCGTAAAAATCTTAAATGAGTTGATCTAGAAAAACTGGAAGATACGTATATTTTTATTTGAGCTATATTTTCAGAATCTGGTCAGTTTGTTCATGGGTGAGGCCAAAAGTTTAAATTTGTCTTACAGTGTAGTATGCCAAATCATGTGTCGCTTTTAAGTGTTTCATTGCAGTACGCACTTAAAGCAAGTTATGATTATTATTTGTATTGATTGTATATCCCCCAATTTATTGTCTGTTGAAAAAAAATCACAAGTAAATTTGACAATAAATTATAATATGAAATAATAATAATAAGGTAAAATTTCATGTTATAACTACAATATATAAACTGACGTTAACATTTATTATAACAATAATAGTCACTATGCAGCAAAATAAGATCATCTTAAAATGGGGGAAAATTACTTATTATAGATAGTATAACATAGAGGTCCAGGAAACTATCATATAAAAATTTCTCTTCACAGCCCATAAATGAGTTATTGGGTAGCATAGGATAGGACAGCTTACTGCGAAGCTGCTATGTCGACAGCAACTTCGAGGTGGCTTCTGGAGAAAGAAATGTAAGTAGATGACTGACACAGGAATCAAACCTTGGTCTACCACATGATATTCGCGTGATCTAAGCAACATGTCACGGTCGGCCCTATCATAGAAGGGAAGTAATTATTCTATGATGAAGTAATGAAAATTAGATTTTACGATGATCCTGCGATGTGTGTATTCAAATCATCAGAATATATGTATTTGAAACGATCAACAACATAAACATAATTTCCTTGCAAATAACATAAAGTATACATTAGTTTATCTCAATCTTGTCGAAAAGTCGTGACCATTTTTATACCATCACCCTTGAGGAGGAAAAGTGTAACACACTAAAGGAGACTCTGTCGCAAAATTTATAAATTGTTTTTCAAAGTTAAAATAACACAAGTTCTGGTGAGAGTTGCAAAATTAGAATGACAAAATTTGCAGACAAAATTGCGCTTAAGATCTGCTTGGGTTGTTACATAGTTTCAATATATGATTAGTGAAAATAAAGAATAATTACACTGTTCGACAAAGGTTTTTTTTCTTGTATTGCATTATGCGTTTCAAAGAGTTTTTGACTTAGGAAATTCAAATACGAAATCAGAATTTTGCTTTCAGGCCTAGTTTTTTGGTTATTTGAAAATAAGTTTTGTTAGGTTAGGTTAGATTGGGGACATGTAATGAAACAAAACCATGCCATTACAGCACTTGGAGGCCATTATTGTCCATTGTGATTGTCTTGATTTAAGAAGAAGAGATAAAAAGGGAAGAATCGTTTACAATAAAATAAAGAGTTTAAAAGAATAGTAATAGTGGAAAAGAGATAAAAGTGGTAAAAAGATAATTCCGGTGGGTTCTCTCCTTTAACTTTATATATATACAAGTAGTGAGATTACGTGGGGACGCTATGGTAATCTGCCCTTAAGCCAGCTCAAACCATTTGTGAACTTCAACAGATTCTCCATGTTTCATGACGACAGTTCAGTGACACTATAAAAGAACCATTCTCCAAGGAATTGCTTCCTTCTTCTATGAAGAGCTGGACAAATGGCATAACAAATGCTCAATCGTCGCAAAGCCTACAGTGTGTCGTCTCCCAGTTGGATATAAATGCTATGACGTCGCAGTGTCCCGTGATTAATCCAATTAGTCGTCTAACGGACCTCCTATCCAGTTCCAATAGTGATCTGGTTCGTCTTCTATCGAGTCTAGGCCAAATATCTCGTGATACCACACAGTCGGTGCGGTGTTCCCAGGATGCATTTAGCAGCCGTTCGACGTGACAGGTCATATATATGATACAATGGTGGTCGAATTGATCCATCCGATTGGTCGGGTCCCAGTGCTGAGCATATCCGCGCCAGTTCATCCGCTATTTTGTTTGCTGAAATGTCCAACAAAGCCGAACACTATTTTCCGGCAGTTTTGAGAGTCCTACATCTGTACACTAATCTCGACTTCATAGCCTTTGATACCAAAACCTTTAAGGCTGCTTGGCTGTCCGCATAGATTGTGACAATCTCTTTCAAATACCTTGCCAGTATTTCCTCTGTGTTCCGCCTGGAACACGTTGCAATCGTCATCTAATTGGATGTGTTGCCTGAAATTGAGGTCCTCGCTAAAGATACCAGATGCCGTTCCAATTTCCATTTATGAACCATCAGTGAATATGAACAGCCTCCTGAAAGGTAAGGAATCTTTTCAATCTTCTCTCAAGGATCACTTTATCCGGGCATGATATAAAATCCAACAACGGAACCATGTAGTCAGTTCCTTTGTTGAGTCCTTCGTTGCATCCATGTCTGCTAAACCATAACAGTATTAATGCGTGACACGACTCCGTTTGCCGCCAAAGGCCTGCTTCTCGTAACTTTTTTGCACTTTTAGCTGCTACAGATAGTGCATGGTACCGCAGGTTCTAGGCTAATACCATTCGCTGTACACTACTTATCAGCATTAGCTTACTTTCCATTTCAAGAGCCTCCCATCAAACAAGGCATCCGTAAGTTACTATGAGACGCATTACCACTGTGTATATCCAACATATAATTGCAGGTTGTAGTCCCCAGTTTTTCCCTACTGCTGCTGTTCAATGGCTGTTTCCTCTCATCTTAAAATAGGTGGGATGACTTCCGATGTCTCCTAATTAAAGCATCCAATCGCGAAAATGGACTATGTCACTCAGATATAGTCGGGAACTCATCTTGTAGTGGCTAGGAAGCCGTCCATATTTAGATGAACAAGTTTAAATGTAGTTATCTCCTAAACTAAGTGTCCCATCGCAAAAAGGAGCTTTTTTCGAATAAAACGGAAATCGGTTTTCTGAAAAACTCAAGTATTTGAACACTATATATGGAGGCGATTGCTGAAAAATTTAGTAGAAACCGGTGGCAACAACAGCAACATGCCTGTTTGGCTGCAATTATCGCCCTATTCTATTTTATTTTCACCTTATTCTCTTTTGACATTTTACGTAAATTTGGGATGCAACATGTCCTTGAAAGTGCCTTTTTTGAACTCTTATTTGAATTTTTTCGATGAATGCTGCAGCGACGTTTCATTACATTTATGCAAAATGTTTTTAATGCAACATAAAAAAACCTGAAAAATTAAAATCCAAATAATTCAAAAACTGTGCGAGCTTATGTAACTTGCATCACACAATCGATTTCAAACTAAATAAGAGTCATTCAGCACGATTTTGCAATCTCTCGGCATAGTAGACGGTTATGTCCAATAGCATATTACTAGTAACTATGGCTATATCGACGTAAATAATGCATTGTCAGGCCAACTTTGAATTCTTCCTAACGACAACCTACATTCACTACAATATGTTGAGAATACATCAAAATGTAGTAAAAAAAATGTCTTATCTAACAATAAGTTTGGCGCTATGCAGTGTATGACAAGTCCTACAATTTCCGTTTGGACTTTCACCGCCAGGCACCACTGAGCACCAACTGTCAATACTCGCATACGACATTTTCAATTGCAAACATTTTTTATCTTTAATTTGATGAAATAATGCAGTATATGACGTCATATGCTTAACTATAGCAAAAATGATAAGAACGACTCATTGCTTGTTAACTTAACACCATGATTTTGGGTAAATTTCAAGTGATCTATGTTAACAGTTGAAACTAATTTTGAAATAGAAAATGAAACAGCAATTAAGTGTTGATTAAAATCTTTTATAGATATCGATTTTTCTAAAGTTAGTACTATGCGTAACTTAAACATTAATGATAGCAAAAAAAATATAATATAAATAAAACTAGATTGCAAATATAAATTCATTTCATTATAGTCCATATAGGAAATCACTCTAGCACAAAAGTCCTGCAACATATATTTACTCAACAAAATGGTGAATACAATTTTAATAACTTTGGCAATCTTTGCAACAGCTAGTGTTTCGTCGGTATATGGCTTCAATACCAGAACAATACAGCAACTTAATCTGGGCGGGGATCTAACTAGATCGGCTAATCCCCAAGTAACTGCCCAATGCTTCACCGTCTACTCACCACAATTGTCAGCTGTTACAAAGGAATACGAAACGCAATATGCAAATTGCCTAGAAGCAGCTGAAAATTATAAGGAAATTATTAATAAGGAAGTAGCGGCGAATTATACGGCGGTCTTGCAACTAGGCAAAGATGTTTGCAGTCGTTTCTCACAATGCACACAGAATACTTCGGATAGTTATGGTTTCTTTGAGTGCAACAATGGTGGTGTAAGTATAGATTTGTTTACTATAATATCTTTTAGATATAATGAAATAATTAAATTTTTTGTGATGTATAGGCCTCAGAAGCTATCACAATGTCATATGACATTCAAAACATTTCAAAGGATAGAATGGAATACATCAACATGAGAAGTCAAATGGTAACTTACGATATAAATGCCTGCACAGCTAAATGTTCGCAAAAGTATATCGAGGATTATGCAGATGTTTATGGTAAATTACAAGCCTGTTTGGATGGCAAAATTCCTGCCGAGACTACTACAAGTGGGTCTGTGACATCTACAACTGTTACCGGTCAGTGATAATTGTGATAAAATTTAAATATATGGAAGAGTTCAAGACGATAGCGAAGTAGACTTTAATATAAGTTATGGAGACTATAACAAAAATGTGGTAGAACTTAATTGTCATACATTGTAACAAACAATAAAACGATATTTATATTAACAAAACGAAATGTTCCAACAGGTGTCTGATATTGCCTTTTGTGTTTGCAAAAAATAAAAATTTGTTTTCTTTTGTTATTTATAATTTTTTATAAAATAAAATTTTTGTATGCAAAATAAATAAAAAATTAAAAAACAAGTAAGAAAGTTTCAGTCGAGTAAACCGACTTACATATTTCCCCACCCTCAGTAGAAAATTTAAGTTTGCTAGTATACAAATTGTGGGTACTTATTTCTCTAAAATTTTATTCAGTTAAAGATTTGCTAAAGAATGGGGGGAGAAAACATAAACTTATTTTTTTGACCCTATCTACTGGACAGGACAAAAAAAATTGTTCTGGGAGATAGGAAGATAAGATGCTCTTGGTTCAGCAGTCGGAAAATTCAGTCTACACAATAACACCTCCGAAAACGAATTCAGACTGGTACGTTTAGCGTCGGCAAGAAACATGGTTGTGAGTAGAACCAGATTCCCGCATAAAGATAACCACAAAGCGACCTGGATAACCCCAGATCAAAATACAAGAAATCAGATTGATCACGTGGTAATAGAAGGAAGGCATGTCTCAAGCGTTATAGACGTGCGTGTGATGCGCTGTGCAAATATTGACTCGGATCGCCAACTAGTTGTAGCCAAGGTACCCATGCGATAAAACAGTGCTAAAAACGCTCGTAACCAAACGCAAAGGACCTTGACATCACAAAGATGCATACCACCGAGATAGCCAATGCCTACTCCAACCAAATCTCTCAACTACTTCGAATCAACCCCTTTAATTCTGATGTTCCCGAAACCCAATTGCAGCATATTGCAAATTCTATGACCACTGCCACTTATGAAAAACCACGCTCAGCAAGCCCTGGTACGATGAGGAATGTCGCGAAGTGTCTAAAGAAAAGGATGCTGTATACAGGGCAAAACCGCTAGCCACTGGCACCGCGTGCTGTGACGGAGCGTTATAATGAGAAGAGGAGGAATATGACACGCTTCTTCAGGGGGAAAAAGCGAATATGGAAGAAAAGAGAGAGCCAGGTTATCGAAAATTACAGGGATAGAGGTGAAGCCCGAAAGTTCTACCAAAAGGTAACACAATTTTAGATCCCCAACTGTAAGGTCGGAGAAGGAAACCTGTTCACTGACATTCAGAGTGTGCTGCAAATATGTTCTGTTCTATGTTCTGGTTATCGAAAATTACAGGGATAGAGGTGAGCCCGAAAGTTCTACCAAAAGGTAACAAAATTTTAGATCCCCAACTGTAAGGTCGGAGAAGGAAACCTGTTCACTGACATTCAGAGTGTGCTGCAAATATGTTCTGTGCTTAAAAAAGGCAATTCAAGTGTATGTACCAATTATCGCGGGATCAGCCTTTTACCTATCGCATACAAGGTCCTGTTTAGTGAATTATATAAAAGACTAAAGCGCGTTTTAGCGAACTTGAATGGACCGGCCGTGACATAAAGGTCAGAACACTCTACTAGCATGCGGGAGATCCGTGCTTCGATTCCCGGTTCCATACATCTACATTTTTTCTTCATTGCCAGCCTCCTCGCACTATAGGTGTCGAGCCATTCGGCATGTCTAGCGAAAGCTTCTCAAACAATGACGTTTGCCTTCGTCGATAAACAAGTAGGTGCCGTTTGTTGTGAATCTAAAATAGAAAGCGTGTTAATTCACAACAACGCGAGAAGCATCCCATACCTCATTCATGGGGTGTAAAGGAAAATTAAGATAAGTTTTTAAGATTGAAACTTATCTGTGTGGCTTTAGGCCTGGTAAATCCTCGAACGATCGGATTTTCACACTACGACAAATCCTGGTGATGACCCAACAAATGCAGATCGACACCTACCATCTGTTTATCGACTTCAAAGCTGCTTTCGACAGTCCGATACGATATAAACTATTAGACGCTATTGCTGAGTTTGGTTTCCCCTCGAAGCTAATACGAATTTGTGGGATGACACAGACTGACACGAAGTCTTTAGTGAATATAGGCGCGAATATAACAGACCCATTTTCTTCTAAACGAGGCTTTAGACTAGCCGATAGTCTGTCATGCGATCTCTTTAACATCATAATGGCGATGATCATGCGGAAGGCAGCAGTAAAAATGACTGGCACCATATTTAGCAAAAGCCACATGTTGCTCGTGTATGTCGATGATATACTAGGTATCATTGACCGAGGACTGCGGGATGTTACTCCGGCCTTTTCGAGCATTAATAAGCAGTCGACAGAAGGTGATTAATGAGGACAAAGCCAAGTTAGTTGTTTCAACAAAAAAAGATTTAACTCGTTGCGTGAACTTTGACAACTATAACTTTAAAGTGGTAAATGATTTTGTCTACCTCGGTTCCGCCATAAACATAACTATAATGTCAGCATGGACATTAATTAACCGCTACTACTATGTGCTGAACAAGCTTTTTAATGATTAAGCCTTTTCTCGACAAACGAAGATCCAACTCCACCAGACACTGATCCTACCTGTCTTGTTCTACAGCGCAGAATCCTGGGTAATGACGCAGGCGGATTAATCTATTCTGGAAATTTTCGAGAGAAAAATACTTCTCAAAATATTTGGACCCATCATCGTTAACGGCAAGTACTATACCGAATGCGTTGACTTAGGCACGTTGTACAAATAGACGAAAATGCTCCGGCTCGAAAAGTCTTCGGCAATAAACTCGATGTGCGGCGCAAGAGGGGCGACCAGATCTTCGCTGGAAGGACAAAGTGGAAGAGCTGTTATCTAAGCTTAGTCTGACGAACTATCTACGAAGCGCAAAAGACCGAAGCGCTTGGAATACTTTTCTACGTGCGGCTACTGATAGATGAATTTCTGTTGCTGCTGCCAATTAAGAAGAAGTCAATAAAATAATCGGTGCCAAGTCTAGAAGTACTTCTTATAGTTTTGGCGCAAAAATGTTTAAGCCATCCCACTGTGCGACGAAGACAATTTTCATTCTTTAAGCTATGTACAGACGGTTGTCAGATCTAACAATGTTGTCAGATCTTCCAAAGTACTGACAAAAAAAAATTGTTTGCAAATGGTAAATTGCCAGTTCAGACGATTGTATGGAAACCTTAAAATTTAATTGCCAGCCAACTGTTAGACAATACATTTATCTGCCAACATAAATTGTGAGTTCACACTGTTGTAAGAATCTTGCATAGATAAAATTACCAGATCCGTCGTTTTTCCCAGATCTTTTGTTTGTTTCGATGCATTTATGGGCAGTGTTGTCAAAACAAATAATTCTCTGACAATGGCGCCGTCGTCAGATACACAAACTTCGCATATCTGACAATAAAAAATATCCGACAATTAGCTTACACTTATCTGAAAATGTCAACGTATTATATTATCAGATGTCTTACATATACTGGCAATGCTTTTTCTGATAACGTTGCAAGACAAAAAGTGTAAGTTCACACGGTTGTTACGACATTTTCTGACTGTAAGATCTGACAACCGTCTGTACATAGCTTTAGTCAGCTTATCCCAATGAAGTGAAAGAGTTTGGTGTGTGCAACCTTAGATTGATTTTAATGCATATGAGGGATTAAAAAAAATTTCTAACAATATAAGGGCACTACGGTTAATTGAGCAGGAGGTAACAGAATGGGTATACTAATCGTTGAACTATCTCCAGTTTTGTCAAGCAATGTAATATAATGAAGAATTTTTGTCGAGAGCTTTGACGAATTGCTTTATAAGACCCAGTTTGATGTGGAGTGGTGGCATCAGTACCTTCTGGGGGTCAACCAAGGGCTCCCACTAGACGTTGTTCCTCCCCACTGTGAATTCAGTTCGTTGTGGCCATTCACGCTTACTGTAGTGTGCACTGTAGTGTGCACGCAGATAAGCGCTGCCATGGTCACAAAAGTAAAGTTATCTTTCGACAATAGCTGTTTTCTATCCTTTTGGGACCTAACTGACTAGGAAATAACAATTACAACACAGGGACCAGTGATGGTATATTTGACGATTTATCGTCATTTTGACGATTTTTGGTCCAAAAAACCCGAAATGACGATTTGACGATTTTTACCCTTTAAATGACGATTTTTACAAATTACAACTTTCCTTTCCAAGTTTGCGCTTGGTAACCCTAACTTAATCAGCACACAATGAAAGTGATGCCAAAAAAATGTTGATTTCACAATACATGGCAAAAATACATTTTGACACACTATATACAAACAAAATGACCACAACATGAAATAGATGAAATTAGAATGAACTGCATTAATTTTTACATCGAACTTTGTGATCCAGTTCTGAAACAATTTAAATTTGAAAATAAATTCAAATCATTAAACTTAATTAATTTGAATGTATTAATTAATGGTCCAGAACAGTCTTTCTCTATTATTATAAAAGAGTATCAACATTTTATTGAATACAATAAAATGCCACTTAGATTTTAGAAATATATTTAATAGAAACAACGAAGAGTTGTTGATATTTTAGAAAACAGTCTGTGAGCTAAGACGTGCGGACTCTTTACTACATTTTCCAGTTGTACCAAAATTTATTAAAAAAAATTCTGATACTACCACATTTGTCGGCATATTTAGAAAGAGCATTTACTCAAGTTAATTAAAAATAAATATAGAAAACGATTAGAAAGAGATTCGATGGAAGGTATTCTCTTCACAAAAGACTTAAAAAGTTTTATAGTGACATGTGTTTAAATAACAGTACATCTGCTTAAAATGTAAAATTATTTCTTAAATAATTTTTTAAGACTGCGAAAACTAGAAAGGTAATAGCTTTCTAAAAGCACAATGTAATACAAATTGTATAAAAATATATTAATATGTAAACTCGCACTTTTTGTGGTTATTGTTGTTGTTTTTTCAGTTTTTGTTTGTTTTTTTAAGTTATTCTATACAATGAATTATTTTACTTAAATTAATTTTTAACTTATTTTAAAGAAAACGTATAAAAAAAATTATTTTATTGTTTTTTTTTGCGTTAGTTTGTTACATATACGATAAAATGAGTAAATTTGTGTGTAAAGATTTTTTGACGATTTTAATATCGGGTTTTGACGATTTTGACGATTTCAAAACCCAAAATTGACGATTTTTGCCCAATTTTGTATACCATCACTGACAGGGACAAAAATCTTGGTACATAGTGTAATCAATGGAATGTAATCCAAACAATATAGTAATTGCCTTCTGATTGAAACCATAAAGTTTTTTAAATGTATCAGCGGTCGACAACCATAGCGTACACAATACGAATGACAACAAAACTCTTTATAATGCATTAATTATAATTAATTAATAATAATTATTATATTTATATATTATGAAATATTTTTATTTAAAAATTATAAACTAATTTGTCACAAAGTAACAAAAAGTCAATGTTCATACAAACAGACCGAATAAACACAAACACAACGATAAAAAAGTAATATATTCTTCTCGCTTTTTGTCTACCACCAAGGTCTATATTTATATAAAATTTATATTTTATCGAAATATGTAAGTTCTTCTAATTGTCATGTTCTTAATTAAATATGAGTTAAAGAATTTTTTTGTTTACAATTAATGTTAATATTATCTAGTCAAAAAATTTGTTCAAAGTCGAAGCCAATTAAGGCGCATCACTTCTACGCACTTCACACCTCTGAGGCTGTCAATTATTATCTGTTGAAGTTGTCACGGATTGACTTGTAGTAGTCTCTGCGGGAGCTTTGCCATCTAAACAGTTTTGCAATTTACCATAAATATCGGCGTAATCCTCGATATATGTTTGCGAACATTTAGCAGTACAGGCGTTCAGATCATAGGTTACCATTTCATTTCTCATGGTCATATAGGCCATTCTGTCGTTTGAAATGGTTTGAATATTATACGATATAGCAATAGCTTGGGTGGCCTATGTAGGAACAAAAAAAAAACAAATAGTTTTTTTTTTATAAAAACAGGCAATTATTTTATATTTATTTACTTACACCTTCATTATTACACTCAAAGAAGCCATAACTATCCGAAGCACCCTGGGTACACTGTGTAAAACGACTGCACACATCTTTACTGAATTGCATGGCAGTTGCGTAACTCGTCGCTACTTCCTTGTTAATAATTTCCTTTGAATTTTCAGCTGCCTTCGTGCATATCTCGTATTGAGTTTCGTATTCTTCAGTCACGGCCGCTAATTGTGGGGAGTACACAGTAAAACATTGCGCATTGGACTGAGGATTGGGACTGGCCTGAGGATTGGCGGATTGACGGAGCTCATGATGCTCCAGATTAAGTTTTAGTATTTTTCTAAAATTTAAGCCATATGCCGGCAGAATATAGGCTGCTGCAATGACTGCCAAGGTTATTAAAATTCTTTTTACCATTTTGTTGTTAGAATATTTTGTACTCGTAGCTCTTTTGCGTCTATGTATTTCGTAGCGTTAACAGCGTAGAAATGTTTTTATATTACCTATTGCAATTGAGTTTTATTTGACCATATGGTGGTGATATCATTTGCGTATAATGCTCACTGTAGGAAAATTAATTTCTACAATAGATTGTAATCGTAAATTTTTTGCACTCTTAAAGTGTGTTAGATAGTAGGTATACTACATACTACCTTCTGTAGTAGTAGTAGTGGGAAGGGTACAAAAATAAGCAATGTTTAATGGCAATTTGTTGTTTTATACCGATTATCATCCCTCAATTGAAATTTACCCAAATTATCAGTGGAAAATTCTTGGGTGATGACTAATTCTATGATGTGTTATTGCTTACGGATTTGACGTCAGAGTGTAGATATTTCTTTTTGAAGAAAAGGAGAGAAATTTCAGTCTGTTCGATTGACTTACACTAAATATCTCCCTAAACGGTTCGTTTCTTTTTTTTTCATATAACAAACTGACAGTACAACATTTAATTTTTTCGGACTATGTATATGTTATGTCTTACTTACTTACTCAAGCGGCTCATTACAACTTACGAACGTGATTCATAAATTTGAGGCCTGAAGTATTAAAAAATTCCACATGCTTCGGTCTTCTGCCTATGTTTTCCTGTTAGTCCTACCAAATGGTAGGACACGTAGCCTGCTACTTGGTCCTTCCAACGAAGTTTAGGTCTCCCTGCTCTGCGCCGTCCTTCAGGTTCGCCTTCAAACACCTTTCTCGCTGGAGCATTTACATCCATCCTGGCAATATGTCCCAGCCATCGTAGTCGTTGGATTCAGACTCTTTTAGCTAAGTCGATGTCATAGTAAAGCTCATACAGCTCATGTTTCATCCGATGGCGAAATTCGCCGTCGACACAGATAGGTCCATATATTTTTCAAAGTACTTTTCTCTTGAATACTCCCAGGTTTTGTATGTCTGTTGTTGTAAACACCCACAATTAGGCTGCATACAACATAACGGGTAAAATTAACACCTGGTACAGCTATTTCTTAGTATCCCTAAATAAGGTGGTGTTACTACAGTGCTGCCTAGGTCCGTAAAAACATCTAGCGATTCTCCGCTTGATTTCTTGGAAGATCCAAAGTAGGTAAATTCATCTACCACTTCAAAACAATAATTGTCAACGTTCACGGTGCGTCCCCATCGAGAGGACGTTTTGTTCGTCAAAATCATTATTTTCGTTTTGTCCTCGTTGACCGCTAAACTCATTTTTGCTGACTCCTTTTCCAGTGATGAGAAAACTGCAATAACATCCCACAGGTTTCGGTCAATGATGTCTACATCATCGGCACAGGCTAGTGGCATGTAACTCTTGTAGAATATGGTGCCTGATATGTTGACACCAGCCTTTCTCATCACCTTCTCCATAACTATATTAAATAGTGTATGAGACAAGCTATAACATTGCCGGAGATCTCTTTCCGTGTTGATTGTTTCAGAGTGATCTTTACCAATCTTAACCGAGGATTTGGTGTTGTCCAGGGTACATCTGCCAAGTCAAATTACCTTTGCAGGAATACCAAATTCAGACGTGGCTTTATTACTCCTTTTTGGAGAATCGAAGGCAGCTTTGTAGTCGACAAAGAGGTGGTAGATGTCGATCTGATTTTCATGAGTTTTTTCCAGAATTTGTCGTGAAGTGAATACTTGATCCGTCGTAGGTCTTAAGCCGCACTGATATGGTCCAATTAGTTTTTCTACATTTGCTTTAAGACGTTGACACAATATGCTCGAAAAGACCTTGAAAGTAATTGGTAATTGTCGCATTCCACGGTAGTTCTTACATTCACTACGATCTCCTTTCTTGTATGTGGGACATAACATAATGAGACTCCAATCCCCGAGCATGCTCTCCTCTAGCCAGTTGTTCTCCATGAGCTGATGCATGCTCCTTATCAGCTCCTCTCCGCCTGCCTTAAACAATTCAGCAGGGAGACCATCTGCTCCAGCAGCTTTGTTGTTTTTAAGGCGGGATATTGCCACATATCTCGTTCTGGATCGGAATACCATCGTCATGGATTGATGCGGGTTCTTCTGGAGTGGTGTTCGTATCCAGTAGAATACAGAAATGTTCTCTTCATATCTTTAGAACGTTATCCGTTTCCGTCACTAGCTGGCAATCGCTGTCCTTGCAGAAGGACAACTCTGTTCCACTCATTCTCGCCTTAACTAGAATTTTTGGGCTTCCCCTCTACTTCGGAGCAACTCTGTGCACTTATACTGTCTCTTCTTCAGCTCCTTCTGTTTCGGTCTAAAAAGACAAATTGCCTCCCGTCTCTTCTCCCTTATCCTGTTCACGAGCAGCTCGCGTTGCCATTGTCTGTAGTTTCGCCCTGTATGCAGCATCCGTATCTCTCGTGGCATTGCGACTTTCATCATCTTGAGACGCCTTTGAGTACTCAAGTACGCTTCTCGCAGTCCGTTCTATGGAGTCGGCTTAAATTGCCACTGCGTGGTAATATTATCAGGGGTTGGGGCATTCCGCAGCAGTTGAGTTAGGTGGTTAACTTGCATGACCCGACGCCCTTAAAGGAATTTTAATTCCTTAATTTCGGATTTTTCTTTCATCAAAATTAGACTAGTCGTTCTTGACTTATGCCCCCCAAACGTGGCTGTAGGAACTTAAAAACTTTAAGGGCAAAGCGGCACTGGTTAACATACTCCTATCGTGCTCAAACTTTGGCAATCCTAAAATCTGCAAAGACATTCTGCATTTTTGGGGGGTGGCACCGAAAAAAATTGCAAAATCGATTTTTACGACCACCCTATTAAAAATGTATGGAACGTTGACTTTCGAATTAAAATCGGACAGGTTGTGCCCATACTGACACACCTATAAAAACCAGTACAGAAATTTCAGTCAGATAAACTGACTGATAAATATATAAGATATAATATATTGTTTAAGCCTTGAGTTATTGAAATTAACCGATTTGTAATTAAAACCTGTTAGAAAGTTTCAGTCGGGCAACCCGACTTACATATACCCTTCCCCTCAGTAAAACAAATAATTTTCTATTATATTGATATTATTACTCGATTTCCATAACTTTATCCTGTTATAGCTTTACTAAATACAGAATTTGGGCACGATTGCGTTGGGTGTATTGATATTATTACTACTCCCCTAAAGTGGGCAGAAAGGTACATTTGTATGGGAGGTACCATAAGGGGCGTGTCTAGACTTCCAAAACTTTGTCCTATTATAACATAACAAAATTCAGAATTTGGGCACGATCGTGTCGAGTGTACTGATATTATTACCCTATTTCTAAAGTGGGCGGAGTGGTACATTTGTATGGGAGGTACCAGAAGGGGCGTGTCTAGACTTCCAGATTTTTTCTCCAAAACTTTATCCTGCTTGAACTTTACCAAATACAGAATTTGGGTACGATCGCGTTAGGTCTTTTAATAATATTAATCGATTTCTAAAGTGGGCGGTACCAGATGTGTATGGGAGGTACCAGATGGGGCGTGGATAGACTTACAATTTTTTTCTTCAAAACTTTATTCTGTTGTAGCTTTACTAAAAATAGAATTTGGGTACGATCAAGTTTGATTTATTGATATTAATTCTCCATCTCTATTGTGGGCGGAAAGATAGATTTGTATGGGAGGTACCAGAAGGGGCGTGGCTAGGCATTCAAAATTTTTTTCAAAACTTTATCCTATTATAGCTTTACCAAATACAGAATTTGGGTACGATCCCGTTGGGTGTATTGATATTATTACTCGACTTCTAAAATGGGCGGAATGATGTATTTATATGAAGTACCAGAAGTTCAATTTTCAATACCGTAAGTAGTTTTGAGGAAATAATAACTTGTGCTTTTGCAAAACAAAACATTTGGTTACGTCTTTCGAAAGTTATCGTGCGAACCAGCCGGACAGCCAGACAGACAGACATGGCTCAAACGACTTAAAATGTCATGAATTAAATTTGGTTCAAAGAAACCTAGGGTCTAAAGTGACTCCTTCTATGTGTTACACTTTTGGGTCATATCAAATGATATATACCCTCATCCCTAAGGGTGTTGGTATAATAAGACAATTTGTCGAAAACTTAAATTTTTTAAATAATTTTCCAAAATTTCTACACCTTGACAATATTTGACTATGAAACCGGTAGGTTTATCCCACCCATTAGAAATTATGATTTCTTTTGAGAAATATGTGCGAATTAATTTGAGACGATTTCTTTGACCATATGCCCAGAGATATTAATACTGGTCATGCCATAACCATGCGACCAAAAGTCGTATGGGTGAGGGTACTTATCAGTCAGTTCACCTGACTGAAATTCCTGTACTGGTTTATACATAATCTAACACTACGTCGAACATGGCATGCACTCACTCTATGATTAAGATACGATTTCAAAAAAAAAATATGTTTAGGAAACGCGCCATGTTTAAATATTAATTACGGCATTGATTACACATATGTACATTTATCTCCAGGTTTAATATGCGAAAAATCTATATTATGATTATAGAAAGAAAAAAAAAACAAAGCCACAGGTGACGCCATCTACTTGACCAAAGGAATATTGATAAGATCGACTGACTACTCATCGCTAGTGAATTTGACACTGTCATTTTTGGTAATTTACAAGTGTTCCTATGATAATCTACGAAATAGTTTAGTTAACAAATATGAAATATAAAAAATATTATTTTTTTGGCTCCATATAAGTACTATGTACCTAACGCTGTTTAAATTATCAATTACTGTACGATTAAAATCTTTTGTACAAATTAATTTTCTTACAGTAGACAAATACGTTATATGAGCGTAAAAGATAGCAATATAGACTATATAAAACAAGATTGCAAGTAAAAATATAAATTCATTTGTACGCGATTAAGGCAACGCTATACAACACATACACTTGAAGGAAGAATCGATCGAACAAAATGGTGAAAGTGATTTTAATAACCTTGGCAGTCCTCTCTACAGCCAGTATCCTGCCAACATATGGCTTCAATCTTAGAACAATTTCGAAATTTAATCTAGAAGATGATCTTCAACGCGCGGCTAGTCCTCAAGCAACAACGCAATGCTTTACTGTCTACTCGCCGCAATTGTCAGCCGTCACTAAAGAATACGAGGCTGAGTATGCCAATTGTACGAAGGCTGCTGAAAATTCTAAGGAGATAATTAATAACGAAGTAGCACCAAGTTATGCAACGGTCTTGCAATACGGTAAAGATGTTTGCAATCGTTTCACTCAGTGTACTCAGGGTCCCTCTGATAGTTATGGCTTCTTCCAGTGCAACAATGATGGTGTAAGTATAGGAATATTAACTTTATTTCAAGTTCTTTTAAATAACTTATTCTAATGTGTTGTACCTATATAGGCCACCGATGCTATCGCAATATCGTATAATATTCAAAACCTATCAAAGGATCGCATGGAATACATTAACATGAGAAGTCAAATGGTAACATACGATCTGAACGCTTGCACGGCAAAATGTTCACAAAAATACATTGAAGATTATGCCGATGTATATAGTAAATTGCAAGATTGTTTAGCTGGCAAAGCTCCTGCTGAAACAACTACTGGTGAACCTGCGACAACATCTACAACAGTTGAACCTGTAACAACTACAACTAGAGATAGCCGTCTTCGGTTATAGATACATACTTTGCAAATAGACGCAGATGAATTCGAAAATTAATGATGTATTCATTTTATAATGATAAAATGATTTGGACATTATTTGAGCAAGATGCTGTATGTATTTCAAATTAAGTAGTACTTTTTATATCTTAAGTAAATAAATATATTTATTAATGCAAATCTCAGTAATGATGTTTTATAAAAAATTTTACACTTTCGTTAACGATAAATTAAATCGTATAATCTTGTAATGGAACAACAAAACGTAAACTTGTCAGCCAAATGTTAGTTTAATAAAGTCAACCCATTGGACGCATTTCAGGTAATTATTAAAAGTGTCACTTAATTTACCCATATTTATCCATTACCCTTTTTAACCGTTTTGCCTTAAAACTAAGTTTATATACTTAGTATTCGTTTAAGTTATATTGCATCTGGAGTGTGATGTAAGGTAAAGCTCGGTTTAACTTGGGAAGCCCAATGACACTTCAAGTCTACTCACAGAGCTCCGTATTGGTGGTACTACTGCGGACGGAGTTCCTCTGCGTGATGACGCCTGGAAACGTGCCTTTGACACCCGTCAGAGCACGGCTAACTGTGAGGGGCGAAATCTAAAACCCAGACACGTCGGCTCAGAGTGAGCGGTACCCTGGTCAGCGTCAGACTTAGAATGGACGGCTGTAATAAAATCCTGGCAGGAGGAGAAAACTGCGACGTGTTGCTTTGGTTTTGCAACCCGCCACAGACGTTTGAACTATTGCAATAAAAATAAGTAAGAAAATAATAAAATGGACCCCCAAAAATTTTGACGACCACCGCACTCTAATTAAGGGCCATGATTTGAGAATATGCACCTGGAATGTTAGAACATCGTATATACCAGATGCCTCCATCCAACTGGCGGAAGTCCTCAAAGAATACATGTTGACTTAACCGCTTTACATGTAAACCGGTGGACGGGACACGGGTGCCCGCGCATGTAGACGTGCGACCTCTATTATAGTGGTCATGCGAACAAGCACGAGTTTGGATGTGGATTTGTGGTTGGCAAGATATTATGACACCTAGTCTCAAGGTTCAACCCGGTGTGTGAACTAATAGCCACCATAAGAGTCAAAACAAAGTTTTTCCACATAACACTTATATGTGCCCATGCTCCGACAGAAGAGAAAAGCGATGAGGACAAAGACGAGTTCTACGAGAGCCTAGAAAATGTATATGACCGTAGCCCGAGCCATGACATTAAAATTGTACTATGCGATTTTAATGCTAAATAGGCAGGGAAACCGCATTTGAGCCTACCATCGGAAAACTCAGTCTGCACACCGAAACGTCGAACAATGGCATCATACTGATTGATTTCTCTGCGGCAAGAAATATGGTAGTTAGCATTATAGATTTGACCAAAAAATATTAATAAGTCAACATGGTTATCTCCAGATCAATTGACGAGGAATCAGATAGATCATGTGGTAGTCGATGGAAGGCACGCATCGAGTGTTCTGGACGAACAAGTGATTAGTTGTGCGAACATTGACTCCGATCACTTCCTTACCGCAGTTAGAGTAAGCACATGGCTAAGCATTGCGAAAAACGTACGTAACCAGGCGCAACGAAAGCTGGACATCGGTAAACTGCGGACCACAGAGGTAGCGGACGCCTACTCCAACCATCTAACTCAACTGCTACGGAAAGCTTCAACCCCTGGTAGTTATATGGTAGTTAGGAGCACTAGATTTGATCGCAAAAATATTCATAAGACAACATGGTTATCTCCAGATCAATTGACGAGGAATCAGATTGATCACGTGGAAGTTGATGGAAGGCACGTATCGAGTGTTCTGAACGTACGAGTGATCAGGGGTGCCAATATTGACTCCGATCACTTCCTTACCGCAGTTAAGATACGCACAAGGCTAAGCATGCCGAAAAACGTACGTAACCAGACACAACGAAAGCTGGACATCGGTAAACTGCTGACCACAGAGTTAGCGGACGCCTACTCCAACCACCTAACTCAACTGCTACGGAATGCTCCAACCCCTGATAATATAACCTCGCAGTGACAATATACAGCCGTTTCCATAGAACGGACTGCGAGAACCGTAATTGGGTACTCAAAGTCGTCTCAAGAAAATGCCTGGTACGATGATGAATGTCGCAATGCCACGAGAGAGACGGATGCTGCATACATGGCGAAACTGCAGCCAATGGCATCGCGAGTTGTTCGCGAA
Source organism: Muscina levida (assembly GCA_964034835.1). Taxonomy (NCBI): domain Eukaryota; kingdom Metazoa; phylum Arthropoda; class Insecta; order Diptera; family Muscidae; genus Muscina; species Muscina levida. Next base: position 142,859,896 of record OZ035880.1, on the reverse strand, counting down.
CGGCACAGGAAGAAGAGACGAGAGGCAACTCGTCTTTTTAGAAGGAAAAAGAAGGAGCTGAAGAAGAGACAGGATGAGTGCAAAGAGTTGCTCAGAAGTAGAGGGGAAGCTTGAAAATTCCACCAGAGAGTTAAGGCGTGAATATGTGGAACAAAGTTGCCCTCCTGCAAGGACAGCGATTGCCAGCTAGTGACGGACCCGCGTAATATATAAATGTGTTCCTCTAACTCCCATTGAAGCATAGGGCGTCAAACCGGATAACGTTCTAAAGATATGGAGAGATCATTTCAGAAATTTGCTCGATACAGACACTACTCCAGAAGACCCCGCTCCAATCCATGACGATGGTAATAACTGTTAACCTCTGAGCCAGAGTGAGATACGTGTGGCAATATCCCGCCTTAAACATAACAAAGCAGCTGGAGCCGATGGTCTACCGGCTGAATTGTTTAAGGCATGTGGAGAGGAGCGGATTAGGAGCATGCTTCTGCTCATGGAGAACATTTTGCTAGAGAAGGGTATACCCGTGGATTGGATTGTCAGTCTTATATGTCCCATACACAAAAAAGGAGATCGTAGTGAGTGAGTTCATAAACTACCGTGGAATAAGCCTATTACCAATTGCGTACAAGGTCCTTTCAAGCATATTGTGTGAACGTCTTAAGGGAATTGAAGAACAACTTATTGGACCATATCAGTGCGGCTTTATACCTGGCAAATCTACGATAAATCAAATATTTACCTTAAGACAAATTCTAGAAAAAAACTCATGAAAAGTAGATCGACACCTACCACCTCTTTGTCGACTACAAAGCTGCCTTCGACTCTCCGATAAGGAATAGGCTATATGAGGCCATGTCTGAGTTTGGTATTCTTGCAAAGCTGATTCGACTTTGCAGATGTACCTTGGAAAACACCAAATCCTAGGTTAAGATTAGTAAGGATCACTTTGAACCTATCAGCACGGAAAGAGGTCTCAGGCAGGGTGATAGCTTGTCATGTACACAATTTAATATAGTTATGGAGAGGGTGATGAGAAAGGCTGGTGTCAACATGTCTGGCACCATATTCCCAAGAGTCACATGCCACTAGCCTACGCCGATGATATAGACACAATAGGTCGAAATCTGCGGAATGTTACTGCAGTTTTCTCATCACTGGAAAAGGAGTCAGTAAAAATGAGTTTAGCGGTTAACGAGGACAAAGAAAAAATAATGATTTCGACAAACAAAGAATCCTCTCGATGGGAACGCACCGTGAACGTTGACAATTAATGTTTTGAGGTAATAGCTACCTCGTATCTTCCGTCAATAAGAAAAATAAATTCAGCCAAGAAATCAAGCAGAGAATAGTGACCGGCAATAGATGTTTGTAAGTACTTCCGCAGCACTTTAATAACACCACCTTATCTCGGGATACTAAGAAACAGCTATACCAGGTGTTAATTTTACCAGTTCTGTTGTATGCTGCCGAATCGTGGGTACTTCCGACAATGGATATACTAAACCTGGGAGTATTTAAGAGACAAGTTTTCCGAAAAATATATAGACCTATCTCTGTCGACGGGGAGTTTCGCCATCGGATGAACCATGAGCTGTATGGGCTTTATCACGACATCGACGTAACTAAAAGAGTCAGAATCCCACGACTACGATGGCTGGGATATGTTGCTAGGACGGATGTAAATGCTCCAGTGAGAAAGGTGTTTGAAGGCGAACCTGAAGGACGACGCAGAGCAGGGAGACGCAAACTTCGTTAGAAGGACCAAATGGTTGGCGACGTGCTATCATCTTGTAGGTCTAACTGGATAACGCACGCAAAGAGCGAAGCGTGTGGAATTCTTTAATACTTCAGGCCTCTAATTTATGAACCACGTTCGTAAGATGTAATGGGTCAATTAAGTAAGTAAGCAAGTCAAGTTCAAAATAGAATTAGAGCTTGGACGTTTTCGGCTGATATCTGCGTCGCATGTTCATGTTCGTCGTACATGATAGATATATATATACAGCTGATCATGCACCAATGGACATCAATTTGTTACAACGCGATCTGGTGACGAACTCGTGACGGAGTTCGAAACACATCATCCTTGTCCGTGATTCTGAATTGACCGTTAACTCAAACAATAAAAACATTCTGAACTCGATAGCCAATTTGGGATACTAATCAATGCGATCATAGCGACTCTCACGAACAACTTTGTATGATATTTTTTTATTGTTACGACTTTTAAAAATCTATATATATAAAATGGAATGTGTGTTTGTATATTTGTTTGTTTGTACCTTATATGAGACCAAACCTCTGGACCGATTTTCCTGAAATTTTCACAGCATTTAACTGGGACTCTGGCATGACTTACTTTTTTTCGACCACGGCTACTTTTACGCCCATTTTTTTAAAATAATATGCAATAGCGAAGCCTTGGCCGGCCCACTAGTATTTTATATTTTCCCTAATTCGTCCCGAATTTATTTGAATAAAGAGATTAATATACTAAATACTACAAATTACACACACTTTCTTCAATTCAATTTCAAATTTAAATGCAAAATGTTTACGTTATTGTATTTCCTACACGAGCATAAAAAGAAAATAAGATCAACGTTTGCCCAAGGTCATTTGCCATTAACATGTGTCTGTATAATGATTAGGGCGACCATTTTTCAGCACGAAAAAAACGGTTTTCAGTACTTAAAACAGCATGAAAAACCCTTGAAATAAGCACGATAGATTTTATATTCAGCATTTATATTTTATTTTATTTATTGAAAAACAAACAAAAAACAATTTCCCATCTATTAAAGAAGGAATAAAAAACAATAAGTAAATTAACCAAATTATTCAGTCGTGTATTCATACAAAGAAAGTAATTTTCAAACCAAAAAAAAATTTCTTAAAGTGAAATTATACCTTGGTCACAAGGGCGTAGCCAGGATCTAATGTAGGGGGGGGGCAGTCGGTTTTACATTTCATGTTAATAGTTTGTTTACAAAAAAAAAACAATTAAAACTAAGTACCTAACGAAAAATCAATACTAATTGTTTTGACAATATTTTATTAAACAAAGGTAGACAAGACTAAATTTTTTTAAAAAAATTTTAGGTCTTCGAATTTCAAAAAAAAATATTTTTATTCATTTGTTTTTTTTTTGACATACAAAATTTTAAGCCGCAATTCTTGAGCAATTTTAATTTTTTTTTCTTGTGTTATTTGAAACAAACTGTGCGCTGAATAACCGTTTTTTTATTCTGAATTCCTCATGGTTATTTTTTTTTAAATGTGTCAAAGTCGATGAAAAAAAAAAATTATTTTTGACTTTAATTTCAAATATTTTTTGGGGTTTATGGGCTCAAATCGATTTTCGCAGACCATAGTTGGATTTTCGGATATGCCGTCTTCGACAAAGTTGTTTTAAAAAAGTTTTGCTTATCAGAAATACCAACTATAGCTTGGCGAAAATCTATTCAACAGCTGAAACACTATTCAAAGTAAAAAAAAACTTTTAATAAAATTCTGTACGAAACCGTCATTGTAACTCAAAAATCTAATGATGCAATACGAGTCCGGCCTTGTCTATTTTTTCGACTACCATAGTGTTCTTATTCACAGAATGTAATCTACAAATCCAAAGAACTAATTAATTTAGTGTCATGTCTTGTTAAAAGAATCGATTCGAAAATCGAGTACGGAATCAGTTGCCTCAAAAATTATTAGTTTCACACTCGATTGCTTTTTTTAAAATATATTTACTGTGTTCGTTTAATTGGCTGCATCCAGATCGCATCGAAGTACCTCATTCTCTCACTCCAATTTCCCAAGACCTTGTTAATGCCTTCGGGCTGTAGCTCACGGATTGCTTTGATGATATTGGCCTTAAGTGTTTGAATCGCTTCTGGATTAAAATAAACTATGATTTTAAAATTAACTTGTATTTGGTCCACCTAATATATCATTTGACACGAGAAAAAGTGTACAGTTAAAGGAAAGACGTTGGGCCTTAAGTATCTGAAAAGCGAATTCAATTCTGGAAAAGTGTCAGTCAGTCTGGACGGCTGGCTGGTGTGGAGGAGAACTCGAGTAAACTTTACTGACCCTTTTAAAGATTTAACAGTTTTATTAATTTTCAAAATTTGGTTTTAACTTCCTAAATAAAAACATAACTTCCTAATGAAAAACTGGAAGATATTTGAATTTGGTGCATTTACATACATACTAAGTATCTTTCTTGCAATTGCACTTAATACAGTTAAAATTTTGCACAATGTTATCGCTTATTGAACGTTAACTTACGAATAAAAAAGAGCCTCGTTCTGCGTATTAGTACTTTCAAAACAAGGTAGTCTACATTTTCCCAATAATTTCAAGGAGGAACTCTTAATATTTTGTGAATTCATTAACACTTTCTAAACTGTAACCATTTCTACAGCTTTGATACATGGCTGTAAACATCTGGCCAACAGATACTACTGCACAAGCAGAACAATAACAATACATAAGTACTTTTACTTAAAAATCAGTTAATTTTATTGAATCCGAGTTAAAAAATATCCACTACAATTTTTGAGAGTGAACATATGGTGAAAGTTTTTATTAGTCAGTTCACCTTTTGTAAAATTTCTGTACTATTTTATTTTAATTTTCATATTTTCTAGGATTTTGACCAATTTTTCAAGCTCTAGGGGAGGGCAGCTGCCCCCCCCTGCTCCTACCTGGCTACGCCCTTGCTTGGCCAATGTCACGATTACAATTAATCACTAAGTGCATTTTCAATTTCCAAGGTGAAACTTTTACCCTGGTTTGTAAAAAAATTTCCATATATAGAAAAAACACGTTCCACGTCACACGATGAAATGGGAGCGTATTTAAAAAATGTTGATTCAGCAGGCGAATATTTTCCGATAAACGCACTTGTTGCTTTGGAATTTTTAAAAATAAAATTGTTAATTTCCACAAAGCCAGGATTTCGAGCAAGAACGGCAGTCATTTTTTTATATATAAATAGTTTTTATCAGATGTTTTTCTATAGCATGTTGAATTGATTTTACTGTTTCCAAGCTTTCATTCAATGGCAATCCGCTTGACTCAATTTTTGTGATGGCCTGCCAGATGCACTTTAAGTTAATTTTTATGAAGTAAAAGTCTGATTACAAATTTTCATTAGAAATAACCTCTTTGCTTTATCGCAATGCTTCAGAATCATTTTCGTTAAACTCTTGAATGACTTCCCTTATGTCTTCCAAATAATTAGCAAAATACTTCGCTACTTCCAACCACGTTCCTTATCGTGTCGTTATTGGTTTAGGTTATAGAGGCACATTAGGTTTCATTAGTTTGAATTTTTGTTTTCGATAAGGCGCCTGAAAACTATAGGAATATAACGAATCGAACGATCTAAGCTATCGATAAAAATAGGGCTATTACAAAATCTTGAACACAGGCTGTGTGTAAAATAAGAGGATAGTTTGCAAATTGAATTCTAACTGTCATATTTTTATGAACCGCAAGGGCTTGTGATATGTAAAAATTTTCAATTGATAGAAACATATCTTATCAAAATGTATCAAAAATTTAAATAAGGGCAAAAACAGCATAAAAAAGCACAAACCTTTTAAATAAGCAAGATCGCTTGAAATCGTTAAATTAAGCAGCATCAGCAATATTCAGCATGTGCTGAAAATTGGTCGCCCTAATAATGATCATAGTTCTGATATTAATATGCCCAACGACAAAAAAAAAAAAACTATAATGCAAACCATTTATCAACATGTGAATAAAATATTAAATTTCAATTGGCTCCAAAAAGTCTATAAAGCAGACACACCAACCAACCAACCAGCCAGCCACAGCAACAACACAGTATGTATAGCAGCACTAAAACCTATCTCTCTAGGGTCTGCAAATGCATAAGATGAATAAGCAGGTTGGTCGGTCTACCACATGTGAACATCTAAGATGCAGCAGCAGCGGCACAAAAATCTTGTAAATGCAGTGAAATTGTAAAATCCGGAAGGAGTTGTTCTATAGCTTGACAACAACAGTAAGGGGCAATGGTGCCCACAATTGTAAGAAGATTTACTACATTAACGATTCAAGAAACTCATTTGGCTGACTGGTGGGAGCAGTGGCAGATGATGAGACAACTTGTGTAAGGGAAGAATTATCAACACTTGACTGACTGAAATTGCGAGACGGTGACAATATGATATTTTAGCGCTATTGTTGTTGTTGTTGTAGTGGTTGTTTTTGTTTTATTAATTGTTATTGTTTTTGTTTGTTCAAAGAGGTTTTATAATTTCATATGTTAAATTTAAATATCACATATCAGCTAGAGGGGGGAGGTATGATAAGGCGGGGTATTAATGTCGCAAATGAGTGGTTAAATATTAAAAGAGAAAAATTGGAATATATATATCACGTATTCCAAGCAAAAGTAATCCTCTCTTCAAAATAATTAAATTAATAGAAGAGAAAGGAAAACATGTCTAGCATATTTATTTGATATTAAGGACGTGAGACAAATTTATATGTAAAAGTTGTAGATATAGATTTTTGGTCTTATAGTCTTGTTTCACATAAAATTCCACGTTAAATATCATTGAAGACATCTGATATCGAAAATGCCCTAAAACATTGAGACCTGTTTCAAATTTTATTTTAGGTTAAACTGTAAACTTCACCGGGACATAAAAAAGTTCGACCTGGGGCAGATCTGTTCTCCGGGATATTAATTCATTTCATTCCGTATGGGAATTATTCCGCCCCCCATACAATAACCTTAGCTTACTTAACTGGCACTTCTACCTACTTACTTAACTGGCACTTCTTTGCAATCCCATTGGATTATATACCGCATGTAGAAAAATATTAAAAGCGCCTCGATCTTCTGCGCTTCTTCTCCAGATAGTCTGTAAGGTTCTCAGAAGCCTGGTCTTTCCAACGGAGTTTTGGTCGCCCTCTTCAGCGCCGTCCATCGAGTTTATTGTCGAAAACTTTTCGAGCTGGAGCATTTTTGTCCATGCGAACAACATGACCTAGCCGACGCGTCTGACCACGTCAATGTCAGTGAACAACTCGTACAGCTCATGATTAATACGACGCCGATACTCTCCGTTCACGATGATGGACCCATATATTTTACGGAGTATTTTTCTCTCGAATACTGCCAGAGCCAATTCATCCGATTGTGTCACAAGCCAGGATTCTGAACCATACATCAAGACAGGTAGAACCAGTATCTGGTATAGCTGGATTTTTGTTCGTCGAGAGAGGGCTATGTCATTGAATCGCTTGCTTAGTCCGTAGCATTTACATATTAGCAAGCAGTATTCTTCTCCGGATTTCGAGGCTGACATTATTTGTTTTGTTGATGGCGGAGCCTAGGTAGATAAAATTATCTACCACCTCGAAATTATAGTTGTCAACGTTCACGCAGTTTCCCAAACGAGTAGATTCTTTGTTCGTTGGAACTAATAACTTCATTTTGTCCTCGTTCACCATTAGACCTATTTTTGCTGATTTGTTCTGTATACCTGAGAAGGCTGCAGTCACATCCCGCAATTTTCGATCGATGATGTCTACGTCATCAGCGTACGCTAGTAGCATGTGGCTTTTGTTGAATATCGTGCCAATCTTGTTTACTGCAGCTTTCCTCATTATCATCTCCATCACTATGCTGAAGAGGTCACACCATAGGCCGTCGCCTTGTTTTAGGCCTCGTCTGGTGTAGAATGGCTCCGTAAGGTCCTTGCCAATCTTCACTGAAGACTTCGTGTCAGTCAGCGTCATTCCGCAAAGATGTATCAGCTTCGCTGGAATACCAAACTCAGCCATGGCTTCAAGTAATTTCTGCCATATCGTGCTGTCGAAGGCAGCTTTACAGTCGACAAAAAGATAGTACGTGTCGATCTGTTCCTCTTGGGTATTTTTCAGGATTTGCCGAAGTGTGACTATCTGGTCTGTGTTGATTTACCAGGTCTAAAGCCACACTGATAAGGCCCGATCAGGTTGGATAACACTGGCTTTAGTCTTTCATATAGCACACTCGACAGGACCTTATATGCGATGGGTAAAAGGCTGATCCCGAGGTAGATGGTGCACACACTTGGATCACCTTTTTTCAGCACAGGACATAATACGCCTTAATTCCAATCATCGGGCATGCACTCTTTAAGCCAAACCGTTCGTAGGAGCTAGTGCATGCTCGTTATCAGCTCCTCACCACCGGACTTGAAGAGCTCTGCCGGAAGTCCGTCAGCACCGGCTGATTTATTGTTTTTCAGCAACGATATTGCTCTTCTTACCTCGGCTTGAATTGGTGGTGGGCAATCTAAACCGTCATCGACAATTGCCGTGATAGATTCACGTGCGCTGCCTTCTGGAATCAGCAGTTGCTGGAAGTGTTACCTCCATATCTGCAGCACACTCTGCGTATCTGTAACCAGAAATCCATTCTTGTCCTTACAGGAGAGGAGCCCATTACCGTAGACTTTTGCTTTTACTTTCTGGTAACATTTTCGGGCCTCACCTCTATCCCTGTATCGCTTTATATACTCGTTCACCCGTTCCTTCATCTGACGTTTTTTTCGCCTAAATAGCTGTTTCGCCTGTTTTACTGTCTCCTTATGCCGTTCCCTAACAGCACGGGTTACAATTGGCCGTAGCGTTGCCCTATAAGCAGCATCCTGTTCCTCAGACGCTATGCGCCATTCTTCATCGTACCAATGCGCAATATGCTGCCACTGTGTATCGGGAACGTCAGAAGTAGAGGCGTTGTGTCGTTAAAGTTGGGAGAGCTGGTTGGAGTAGGCAGTAGCTATCTCTGGGGTTTGCAGCTTTGCGATGTCCAGCTTTTTTTGTGTTTGGTTACGTGCGTTTTTCGCTCTGCTCAACCAGGTAATGATCCAAGCGAATATTAGCACCACGGATCACACGCACGTCCATGACACTAGTTTCGTGTCTTTTTCTTTGTCGTGTTTTCATAGCCAGTAAAGGACCTGAAGGCGGAAGGCTAGCCCAACCATCAGCGTTCGTCGCTCCAGGTGCCACCACGAAGGATGTTGTGAGTCAGCTACGATACCAAAAAGTACAGTTTATTGTACCAAAAGTATAATTTATGATACCAAAAAGTACAATTTATGGTACCGAAAAGTTTAATTTATGCTACCTATTCAATATCTTAGTACAATTTATTGTTAATAAAATTAGAAATTTAAGGTACCAAAAAGTACGATTTATGGTATCAAAAAGTACAATTTATTGTCCAAAAAGTGCAATTAATGGTACCAAATAGTACAATTTATGGTACCAAAAACTAAAATTGATTGTACCACAAAATGAAATTTGTGGTACCTATTCAATATCTACAACTTTGCTTCAGAGACAAAGGAGATATAACCGTGTTCAAATATAGAATAAGTGAAAAAATCCGCCATGAGCAAACAAATTTCATATGGCCTTTACATTATTAATGCAGCCAACTTGTCAAAACGAATGATGCAGAATTTCTGAGAATTGAGTCCCAAAATCATGTGTTGTACTATGGAATTGAAGACATCTGATATCGAGTCTAAGTCTAAGTTTTGCCTCCATTTATCACACTGATCTCGTCTACATCATAATACAGTTTCATTAATATGTATCAGTGAAGTTTTCGGTTTGTTAGTATTCATTAAGACCTCACATAGTAAACATGTCGCTGTGCTATCTTGATTATCTCGTACGTCCAACAAGTTTGCGCTGTAGAACGTCAACAAAGAACTCAAAACTGATGAATGCACAATTAATCACAATAACACATTAATATTACAAAAGCAATTAATGGTTTGATCGTAATAACAAAATTTACTATTGAACTGTGTTTACTCTAAAAGCTGCACGCAGAAATATCCAATTATTTTGTTTGTGTCGAAAATCTTGGCTCATAACATCCGCGTTACGGTTATTGTCTTGTGGCCGCGACGCGTTTTAGTTTTCGTCTTGGTCGTTGTCGATATGTGTTGGTTATTACGTGTTTATTGGACGGTTTTACACAATCTTCTCGCCCGGTTCTTTTCAAATCTTGGCAATAAGTGTTCGTCGTCGCCGCTGTGCTGTTGCTGCGAAAACGGCTGCGGCAGCGGCAATGGCTGCAGCAGTTGTCATAAACATCAACAAATGACCAATTTGTCCGACGATGGCGCTTACGATCCCCCGGCGAATAATATGGATTTGACACCATCGGGGAGAGTACAACAACATGATTATGTCATTGTGGGTAAGTAGTATGAGACGGGTGATTGTCGGCAGAGAAACGGGGAAACGTCGTATCTTATGAGTTTAAACTGAGCTTAAATGTCGGCTTCAGTTCATTGTACGGAAATTTGAATAGCAAAGAGGAATTTGTATAGTTCGAGAGGAGAGGTTGAAGAATTTCATCAAGATTAAATGAGATAAATACAGCTACATTTTGCGTATGTTAATTTGAATCTTTGAATCAATCGGTAATAAAGATATGTTTGTTTCCGGCAGAGTATTTGAATCGGGAGAATTTTTGAAATTATGATTTCTTTTATGGTTTCTAATATAGCAAATTGTTGAGCTCGTCGACGTTTTTAAAACGATATTGAATACAGTCGAATCCGCTTGAATAAAATATTATTAAAACAAAATATTTCAATTAATTAATTTTAAAATTTTTACACGTTTCACTCAGGTTAACTGAAACTCTGCACAATTGAAAAATTGTTTAAATGAAATATTAATTTCTCCCATAAGTTCACATTTTTTGATATCAAATCCGCATAATTGCAAAAAACTTAATCATAGTAAAAATTTCTCGCTTTTTCCCAATGAAGTAATTAATACAGTCGAACATCTCTACAGGGTGATTCAGGAAGCACCGTATACATTTTTCTAGCGTATTCCTTGGCTTATTTCTTGAAGAAAAGTCCACTAGAACCAGGTCCGAAAATGCAAGGTGCGAAATGACAGAGTGTTCAAAATTTCCTATTGGCGTTCGGAGGGTAGTAGGGTAAAGTTGCTAACTTTTTTTCCGGAAAGCTCTGTTTCTCGGCGATTTGACTTTTTTCTAATTTTTTTTATTGAAATCGACCACTGGCTCAGAAGTTAGCAACTTTTCCCTACTACCTTCCGACCGCTAATCCGAAAATTTTGAACCCGCTGTCACTTCGCACCCTTGCATTGTCCAAGAAATGAGCCAAAGAATACGCTGGAAAAATTTGTCTGGTACTTCCTGAATCATCCTGTACAACGTAGTCGCTGGCGATCGCTGATTTTTACGTTACAGAGATGTACAAATGTGTGAAAAATTTTAGGAAAATGCATTTTTTTTTATAAAAAATTCGTTATAGAGAGAAATTCGCTATAGAGTAGTTCGTTATAGAGTAGTTCGTATTAGAAATTCAGACCACTGTAAACGTAAATCTAGTGTCGGATACGTCATCTGCATACAAAAACAGCTGTTATTTATTTACAAGCAATATTCAAAGCTTAAGCAGAAATTTTGAATATGTCACTACTGACCGTCTGTCTGCCCATTTTGTCCCGTAATATTCAATACAATATTTTAGGGATTATGAACATTTGTAAGGTTATACAAGGATATATTAAGGGACCGTGGTTGAAGCTCTATCACTTGATGTTGTCGGCAGCAACTCCCGAGCAGTCGAGGCAGAGTCCACATGGTTTTACGTGAGTCTCGCCGTTCAGATCTTTCCCATGGTGGGCTAAACACACTTGGCATATTACAATACGATTGCCAGCGCACCCCAGGAATGGCCCAAGCAAGCTTGAACCATCTAGGTATAGATGTCGACAATTTTGGGTGCAAGCTACCGCAATTGTCGGCTCTTTTTTCCAGCCAGAAAATACCAAATTGAGTATGTTAGTATGAAGCATACCTCCCTTTGGCCATGGTGAGGCCTATCTTAACCCCTCTGCTACTCTATGGGTCTGTAGCACCGAGTTGTAATGCAACTCCACATCGAGTACGAAGACTTTACCAGCGATTTTGGTTGATGCCTACAACCAACAATCAGGCGGTAGACTATGTCCCGGGGCTTCTGATCCCCATGCTACCGGTCACACTCACCGATTGGAGCGCCGTAGTGAAGCTACTACCAATTTGTGATATAATAGACCATACTTCACAGAATTGGTCGCCTTTCGCTGAGAACAGACATGCAATTTTTACATATCCGCAGGCACCGATTTTTGCATACCAGCGCCACGGATAGATGGTAAAGGTTTAGTATTACATTACAGCATTACAGGCATGCAGCCTGTGGGAGACGGGGAGAACTTCAAACCCCTTCCGCTCGACGATGGTGAACAGCAACCATATATTAAGGCTAGGCCTGTCTGCATCCCCACCAAGATCCGAGTATCTGCGATGCATGGAAACCTGATCCTGGAACTCCCAGACGCCTGTGGTACCAGATAAACTACTGGTCAACGTACTCAAAGGTACTCCCAGCTTCGTCTCCTTTGAAGCCAGGGAGGCTGGTACCCCTCCCGAAGGTCGACCGCCGCTTTGCCAAGCTGCACGTTTTTGTTCAGGATTAGTTCAGCCTTCACTGAGAAAACCAAGAGAAGTTAATCCCTACGTCTACGACGTGCAAAAGTCTGTTTAGCAAACAAATTAACGCTACCTAACAAATAAGGCGTGGCAAGCACAGCTCCTACGCTAAATTCACTTACAGCGTTAATAACGCCCATGCTAGCCAAGTCCATACAACGGGCATACACACAACACGTGTGTATTCAATGACCCATGACTTGTCAGTATATAACCTAGACTAAGACCGAAGTCAACGTAAGGATGTTCACTGACAAACTTGACATCCGGTATAAACCGTCAAGTCGTACGCCCATTAGCGCTGACATCCCATCGAGATTGCACCTGAAGTTGACGCAATCAAGGTGCCCTTAACACTGGCTGACACTAATGAGCAAGTCATCATCAGGATACGCACATACCTTTCACTCTGAACTGATATGTTCTAAGAAACTGTTGGGGTTGGAAAAATTGTTGGGTGCGGTCATACATTTGACTCCTCTAGGGGCACTTTTGGGGCAGTTAGGGTGATGGAAGCAAAAATTATAAAAAATTGATTTATGTATGAGAGCCCACTTAGGGGGTTAAGATGGGGGTAGGTATGTTTAAAGGAAAATGTTAGGAGGAAAACATAACCGGGGGTCAGTCATACATTTCACCCCTCTAGGTGGCAAAATGGGAGCGACAGGAGCTGATTTCATAAAAAATAGTTTTTAAAAAATAAAAAAAAATGTATGGGGCCACTAGACAACAGTTGCAGCAACACAGCCGTTGCTTCATGTGTAGATGTGTTGCCTATTAAAATAAATTTTTTTTTAGTCGGTTGCTGCAGCACTTTGCCTCGAACGGTTGCCTTGTGTGTATATAGCATTATGGCCATAGTTTTTTATTGGCTTTCTTGCTATATCATTCAAATCGATTACTTTAAAAACGGTAAAATTATTCGGTATTGATTTAACAGAACAAACAACACATTTAGCAAAAAGAGACAAACCACCGGCCCATGTATATAGTGGCATTGCCAAATCCCATAAATTGGTCAACGATATGCTACCCCATCTATATATTCCCCAGATATAGCCCCTGCGACTGCGATTAACAAATAGAAATTAAAAAAATTTCAAGACATTTTAAAATATTACTAAATTAATTAAAAAAAAAAAACCCTTTTCATACATAAGATATGTTTTATGCGATAAAATCGGTTCTTATATTTCATACATTTTCCTTTTTTAGACGACATAGATGCCAATTACATTCAAATCGAAAAGCGGAAAATTGAAACTGAGCCTTTTTATAGAACCGTGGATCGGGCAACGGCTGAGGATATACTAACCGGACGAGAAGATGGTACTTGCCTCGTGCGACCCTATAAAGAAGAGGTAATAGTTATAATAAAATGACATTTAATTCTAGATAATAATAATAATTAAATATTTTTTCCTACAGGACGTTACTATTAAATACATCGTCAGCATATATGCTCAAGATGAATTCTTCCATCTGTTCATAAGACAAATACCAGGCAAAGACCTGTATGCCATCGGGCAGGAAAAGGCCCAGGAGAGACTGTATAATACACCAAATGATATTATAGATTTCTATAGACATAATATACTTCAATGTACAAATAAGCAATATACTTTAAGTTTAGTTCTAAGACCAATTATAGTTTAGTAAATAAAAGATAATGACAAAGGAAAAAAAATTATAGTGTAAAAAGTAAAAATTATGATACACGTAAGTCTGAACGATGAAAGTGAAATTAAGGACTTATGGAAACAAATATTTGGAAATAAAAAAAAAGTAATTGTAAATGTATAATATTAATATACGTATAAAACTTATTTATATTTGTGTAATAAAAATGAACTTAACGGTTCCAAAATTACATATTAAGGTGTAATTTCATTTCGTTTTCACAAAAAAAAATTGGTTTAATTGTAAATTACCCAATAAATGAGGTATTGTATAGCCTTTCGTGTTTGCGTGTAATAACCCTTTATTTTGGACACCTTTAATTTGATGGAATTTGTTGTGACTTAGCTTTAGAAAAGTTTAGTTTAAAAGTTAGGCGTTTCTAACACTCATGCAATAAGCTAGTTATGAAAAGAATAATGATGAAATCAATGATTCAAATTTGATAAAAAAAATTTTATATATATGTTAGGGCGCACATAGGGGACAATTTTTTTTGAACATTTGAAATTTTAGGCCACAATTCTTGACTAATTTTCAAAATGTTTTTTTTGTACGTTTTTTTTATTCTGAATTCTTTACCATTTCATTTTTTCCCCACTGTGGGGCGGGTCAATTTGTTCGGGTCGAAAAAAACGGGTTATCATATACCAGAATCAGAATATACGATGGATTCTAAGAAAATTTCACCAAGAAACCATGTGTCTAAAATCAATTCCTAGCTCCAGCTGAGAAGCAAGAAGAATTCAGGTAGAGGTATTTTTTTAGTTTTAAAATACCTTAAAATTTCTCAACCTAAAATCTTCATCCCAAACAAATGACCGAATTCTCACTCATAGTTTAACATACATAGTATAGGTCCGCAAAGAACCATCCAAACACAATTGTTGTATATAGTTCAATTTTCTTATATCTGATTGTATCGTTTTGCTCTCTTTGGATTGAGTGCGTATGGAATATTTCTCTTTTAGATAACGATAGAATAGGTATGAGAGAGTGAAAGTACCAAGTATCAAAAATACTTGTATGATTACATACACAACTAACTGATATATCGGTTTTCTTGTTATCTGTGCTTGGAATATGTGGAGAGCGGGACGCTGAAAGCATAAATATTAAAGAGCGAAATTATGTTTCCTTTTTTGTTAAAATTTGCCACAGATGAAAATTACATTACATATCCATTAAATGGATATATCCATTTAAAATAGAGGATCAACAGTTACTTCACTGGGTGGAACAGACAATGAGAAAAAAGTTTCCACTACAATGAGAGCCAGAGAAAAGGATGATACGCGATCTACTCAATCCAAAACGCATGAGCACATGTTTTGTTCTACTCTTTGTTGTATTTGTACCGATAACATCAGGTTCTTACTTGTTTTATCTGTTTGTACAAGTAGAATGATTGGAACGCTGCAGGCCTTTATTACATACATATTTTTTGTGCAAGTAGCCTAAATTCACCCATATTTTGCGATAGATGTACGCTTGTGAGGTTTTGACTCAGTTATAAATATGGATGGTTTCCCTTCTGGTAACACCTATACAAAATTACCTTTTTTGAAAAATTAATATTTCTAACTTTAACTTAACTTTAACACATAACTTTCACACACCCCTTCAGGTACATTTTATACAAAAGATAGATCTTTATGTAAGTAAACTAAAATATAAATTGAACGTGGATTACAAAAAAATGGGGACAATTTACTGAAAATTAAAATTTATTCCCATTAATTTGGTATCATGAAAGACGTATTCGGTACTCTCATATAAAATATATCATATCATAATTAAATCATGCCTAGGGTGATGGTATTTATCAGTCAGTTCACCTGACTGAAATTTCTGTACTGATTTTTTAAATTTTTTTTGAACGAAAAAAATAAGATTGATTTTTTCCTCAACTGATCATTGTCATTTACGGTACAACCAACATAATTATAAATACAGATATTTTGATTTGATATTCAATATGGTTTCTAAACTATCAGAGTACAAAGTTGTTTTCATAGAATCTCTTTGCCTTGATCTGTTATAATAACTATAACTTCTCTTTTATATTTTTTTACTTTTATTATGAAAACACTAATCTACAAAATTTAAGTCTAAAATTTAAAAAGTGGAGAAATGGTGTGTTTTTTTTTAAAGAACAAACGGATAGAAACCAGCAATAAACTGTTCAAAAAGCAAAAGTTTAAGATATCTATGTTTCTGTCTTAGATCACCCAGAGTAAAATTTTGTGAACAAAATTTTTCTACAACATTTGAATGTTAAATGTCCTTTTTAAGGTATTTTCTGACTTTTCTAGAAATAAGGACTCGTTATTATTCGAGAGTTAAAATACTCCACAAAATAATCCTTGTTAATTTTCATTGAAAACATACGTTATTGAAAATTAATTAAAAGGAGAAGAAACATAGATATTAATGACCTATTTATAAAGTCAGCTCAATTTTTGTAACATTTTAATAGTCGTTAAAAGTCGTCAATGCATTTCCAGTAAAAAGAAAAAAACAATTAGTAAATATGTTAAAATAAAACGTATTCTCGATTATTATTTTATTATATTAATTTAAAAATTAGCTTATTTATGTACAAAATGCAAAAATCTTAACTTAAGCTAAAATGTGTTTTTGTTTTCGCTGAATGAACATAGTACTCATAAAACAAAGCGTGGCTAAGTCACCACAATCGCTTTGAAGACACAATGATTACTTTGCATAAGAGCTGGCCACAGAAAGGCTTTAATCAAGTCAGAACGACGATCGGCCTGAGTATGACGTTCGTGTTTCTCAGGGCGTAGGAAACCTAAAAATATAAAAAAAAAACATAAATTAATTTGTAAAATATTGCTAAAATAAATAAAAAAAAAATTACGCAACGCAGTTAGTATAATACAAGTTTAACAAGTTAAACTTACCCAAATTGAAATCATTATCCAAATAATAGGGCACCTTTTGATTCACCATCTTCCAAGCTAAACGTACACAGGCACTAACGTAATGGGTCAAAGGCGGACACGATTCCAAGCAAGGGTATTCGTGCAAAGTCGAAAGAACCTGTAAAAGAATCGAAAACTCAGTTAATTTAGAATAAAATTAACAACTCTGTATTAAAAATTCATAAAGTTCGAGAAAAATAAAACATTATTATAAATTTACTATCACTTTACCTGATTGAACACTGATCTCTCAATTTCCCCCAATGGAAATGTATCGATCGTGTCATGCAAATGCTGACGTATTGAACGATCCAATGCCAATGTAATTTCATTTGTACTATCCAGAGGACAATTTAAAGTTCGTCGAACTTCCATCACTTTACGCTCACGCATGCCATGACACAAACGGAACGAAAGCTGTAAATAAGGAGCAGATTATTATATTATAAAACTTTATGCGCTGTATAACTGTTAATATTAAACATTATCACAAATTTATAGAAAACAAAAATATGTATATTATATTTAGTCTCAAATTATACGCCCAATATCACGGCGCAATTTTCACTCCCATTCACCTATTGCCTATTAATTAAGCGCTTGATGTATTGTCGAACCCACTTGAAATATTGACGTTCGATGATACCTCCACTCACACACTTTCGACGTCCTATGATACCGTCACTCACACTTTCGGTCGTCCAGTAATGACAACTTTGCCATTCACTCAATCACTGTGTGTGCTGGGGTAAATTGTGAAACGAAAACGTTATATTATCTTGTTATATTTTTTTTATATATATTTAAAACTAGTAATTTCTTAAAGTTATTTTGTGCTATAATTGAAAATTTAGCCTGTGGATATGTAATCAATGTAGCTGAGATGATGAGTGAAGTTACTTCACAATGACTTCGTGATGTGCTGCTATTGAAGAAAAAGTGATCTATCTTGTTACACTTGTTCGTGGAATGCTTTTGAATGGTGGTGATAAATATAGAAAACGAAAGTTTTGTATTCATTTACAAAGATGGTAATAGTAATAATATGCAATGTTAATGGCATTTGTTATGAGATAGAATTGATAAAATGTATTGAATTATGAAAACTGAAATTTAGAGATCAAAAATAGAGAATATGCGGATATGTCGCTTTGAAGATAAAATCACCAAGGTAATAGAAATAACAAATCGATGATTGCAAGTGAGATGTTGACAAAAATTGAGATATGTAAGTGTGCAGTTGTGTTCCTTGACACTATCTCTGTCCACTAGCATAAGATGAGATCAATTTATATCAACAGTGCTGATATCTAGCCAAACAACAGTTCAAGTAATACCTGCATTTGCATTAGAATTTGAAACTTTGATGGCTAATATCTCAAAATTAACTTATTGTCACTAGCATCTCTTTGCTTCAAACACCATCACTGAAGACAATTCATAACGTTCGTTTAATCAGAAAATGCAACTCTGATTTGTTCACTTCATCAGATGAAATGAGGCTCATCTCCTTTTTGCACTCCCACTTCAGGCTCTCACAAACAAATGTCAACAGTTGCAAATAAACGCGCGCGTATATCACATCGTTAATTTTTGTGCTTAGAAATATTTATTAATTGTGCCCGGTAATATTTAAGTGATTGTTATAAAATATGCATCAAAATGTCCAGAAACAAGTGTATTTTGCGAGTGCAATGAAGTTATTGTTGTAACTAAACATGAAAACATAAAAAAAATTGAAAAACAAATTGTGTGCAAATTATGTGCAAATCAAAGAAATCGCGTTCTTAAAAACAACCGTAATAGTGCATAGCAAGAGAAATTAAGCATGAGAGTATGTGTGTATGGGTGAGTAGTTGTTTACATTTACTGTGTTTATCACTGTTTTGAGTATTTCTATTATATGTACTACAAAGAGTTAACTTTGGCAATGTTTGTAGTTTTAGAATCCTCAAATCTATTTCTAATTGTTATAATTTACTAGTCGATATGGCTGTTACATTTTATATGAAATAAAAGAGGAAGTTTGTGTGGAATTCTCTCCATTTTTTTTTGCAGGCAAATGATCATTAAAAATATATTTTCTAAGGAGGAGGTGGTCAAAAACAGGTGTAATAGATTTTATTAAAAGCGGAGCTTCAGTTCAAATCAGAAATATTTAAAACTAAAATGGAATGTGAATGAAAACTCTGGTACATACTAGTATTAGACATCTAGAAGATGCTGGATAAAATATGATAAAAGTAATGTGTACCTATATATATTTTTTTATCAAATCTATTAATTTTACTGAAATAAACTTTTAAATTTTGATATACGTCTTACAAATTCCCCTAACATTACTTTTTTTCCAACAATAATTTTATTGGAACTAAAACAAGGTTACAGTGTAAAAAGTGTTAATAAATTCGTCAGCACATGTAATAACTAGGGCGACCAATTTCAGCATATGGTGATGCTGCTTAATTTAACGATTTCAAGCGATCTTGCTTATTTAAAAGGTTTGAGATTTTTTATGCTGTTTTTGCCCTTATTTAAATTTTTGATACATTTTGATAAGATATGTTTCTATCAATTGAAAATTTGTACTTATCACAAGCATTTGCGGTTTATAAAAATATGACAGGTAGTATTACATTTTCAAACTATCCTCTTATTTTACACACATTCTGTGTTTAGATTTTGTAATAGCCCTGCTTTTATCGATAGCTTAGATCGTTCGATTCATTATCTATATGTATAAAAATCGTAACTCGGAAAATTCCGGAAAAGTGCAAAAAATTTGATTTTTTTATCGACGAAATTTTATTTATATGAAAATGGTGCAAAAATGTATAGTAATTCATCAATTGAGAACGACTGGACCGATTTTGCTGAAATGTTTTTCAGTTGTTCGCAATTGCCAGGAGAAGGTTTATGTAAGAGAAAATTTTGGGAAAATCCTGCGGAATAATAATTGTGCAATAATTCCGAATGACGTTTCAAATGGAAAAATAGAAAAATTTTGTTGGAAAATTCCGGAAAAATTCGTAAATTTTAAATTTTTTATTTGACGAAATTTAGCTTTTTGTCGTATGATTTGATAGTTTTGGACGATGTAACTGCGAAAAATTTTAGATTATTATTCCGACATGACTTTCCGAATGGCAAAATAGACAAATTCTTGGTGGAAAAATCGAAAAATTTTGGATTTTTCTAATAGGACATCGTTGTTTTTAGGGAGAGTTATTTACTAGACTAATTTCTCCCATTAGACAATCAATCTTTGGTCGACGTACGCGATGTGCTAATAATAATAATAATCAAACAATAAAGGAACGTGCCAAAAAAATGAATGGAGACGTGCTCATTTTGCACAGTTCGCGCTGCACAATCACCACCTCAAATTCGACAAATGTTACTAGAAGAAGACCAGTCGTAAATATAGACTTGAATTGCGCAGCTTTTGAATACGGTTCCACAATCGCCTACAAAGATCTTCGCTGCGTTGATATCGGTTCATTGTCTGTCGTATGCCAGCATTGCAATGCATTGAAGTTACAATCGAAAACTTCCGGCTTATGCTGCTACTCATTTCGAGGTGAGATCCCAATATATTTTAAGATGAGATCCCAACTGTATCCTTTTTGCGATCGAACCTTTTTGTTAGGAGATAACTGCATTTAAGGTTGTTCATGTGAATATCGACGGCTTCACAGCTATTGCAGGGTGAGAATGGTGAATCACACGATATTGTTCTCAAGGATGAATGCACGGTAGCGCATCAACGAGCTTTGGAGGCAGTTGACCGAAAGATGAAGGATTTATGAGATGATTCGAAAAGATTTGGTGGGGCTATAATATTTCTGTCGGAAGATTTTCGTCAAAACCCATCACGCCATCCCAAAATCTACTGCTGCTGAAATTGACAAAGGAGGAATGACAAGGAGTTGAAATTAACTACGAACATGACAGTCACGTTGCAAAACGACCCATTGGCTACTGCATTTTCAAAATATCTACTGGCGCTTTGTAATGGCCAAATTCCTGTTGATGTTTCAACTGGATAGATGACGTTCCCGTCAAATTTTTTCAAAGTAGAGGAAGTCCTTATACCTCGAATTTCTATTATTACAACCGATTTACCCTTCCAATTCTAGCGAATTCAAATCCCCATTCGATTGGCTTTTGCGATGACAATCAATAAATCGCAAGGCCAATCATTGGAAGTTTGTGGGATCAACCTCGAACGCGTGTTGGCAAACTGTCTTCATTGTTTGTTTTAGCGCCGGAAAACAAATCGAATAACATTGTTTGTCAGACCGCTCTTTACTGATTTCGAATAAATTCAAAAAAGTCACATTCAAATTTGAACTACTTATATGTGTTTTATTATTACTCTGGAGCTTATATGAAGGCGTTAACTTGGAGCGAGACGAAGTTCGCCGAGTCAGAAGTTGTATGGCAGAACAACGTTTGCCGGGTCAGCTAGTATTCCTATAGTTTTTAGGCGCCTTATCGAAAACAAAAATTTAAACTAATAAAACCAAATTTGCCTCTAAAACCTAAACCAATAACGACACGATGGAGAACGTGGTTGGAAGCAGCGGAGTATTACATTAATTATTTGGAAGACATAAGGGAAGTCATTCAAGAGTTTAACGAAAATGATTCTGAAGCATTGCGATAAAGCAAAGAGGTTCTTTCTAATGAAAATTTGTAATCCGACTTTTTCTTCATAAAAACTAACTTTGTGCATCCGGCATACCATCACAAAAATTGGGTCATGCGGATTGCCATTGAATAAAATCAATTGAACTTGCTATAGAAAAACATCTGATAAAAATTATTTTAAAAAAATGACTGCCGTACTTGTGCGAAATCCTGGCTTTGTGGAAATCAATAAAATCAACAATATTATTTTTAAAAATTCCAAAACAACAAGTGCGTTTATCGGAAAATTTTCGCCTGCTGAATCAACACTGTTTAAACACGCTCCCGTTTCATCGTGTGACGTGGAACGTGTTTTTTCTATATATGGAAATTTTTTTACAAACCAGCGTAAAAGTTTCACCTTGAAAAATTTAAAAATGCACTTAGTGCTCAATTGTAATCGTGATATTGACCAAGGTATAATCTCACTTTAAGAAATTTTTTTTTTTGGTTTGAAAATTACTTTCTTTGTATGAATACCCGACTGAAAAATTTTGTTAATTTACTTGTTGTTTTTTATTACTTCTTTAATAGATGTGAAATTGTTTTTTGTTTGTTTTTCAATAAATAAAAAAAATTATAAATGCTGAATATAAAATCTATCGTGCTTATTTCAAGGGTTTTTCATGCTGTTTTAAGTACTGAAAACCGGGTTTTTCGTGCCGGTTTTTTCGTGCTGAAAAATGGTCGCCCTAGTAACAACCCAGCGGTAAAAATACCCATTACATAATCGCTGCTGTCATGATTATCTCGCTAAGGGAAGACGTCAGTTAGTGTCATTTCGTATCAAAAGGAAGTTAGCCGACATTGTTCATATTCATTCCTGAGTCGAATACCTTACGCAAAATATATCTGAATTCATTGTAAAGGGTTTTCCAAAGAGAGGTGTTATTGTGAATGGCCAGCTATTTCGGTAGCTGTCACTTTTATACTAAAAATGGAACGATACACTCTTCAACAACGCATTGAAATTATTAAAAATCACTACAGAAATGGTAAAAATCTTGCAGTCACAGTTCGCAAAACTAAAACATTTTTTGGTCGTGGTGAAGCACCTTGTCGGACCGCAATACAGAAATTGGTGGACAAATTCGAGCTATTGGGACAATTTATTGATGTGAAGAATAAAACCCGTGCACGTCGCTCAAGATCAACTGAGAATATTGCTGCTGTAGCCCAGGATTGTCAATTCCTCGTCATTGTTTGAAATTGGGCATTCCACAAACGTCATTACACCGTATTTTGCATAAAGACTTGGATCTTAAGGCTTATAAAGTTCAGTTAACACAAGAACCCAAGCCGGCCGATCATCAACAACGTTTTGTCTTTGCTGATTGGGTCCTTGAAATGCATGAAAATAATCCGGAATTCCATCGAAAACTCATCTTGACAGATGAGGCCCATTTCCACCTCGGT
Organism: Muscina levida; assembly: GCA_964034835.1. NCBI lineage: Eukaryota > Metazoa > Arthropoda > Insecta > Diptera > Muscidae > Muscina > Muscina levida. The sequence goes on along the minus strand of OZ035880.1, from coordinate 142,836,586 downwards.
GGCTACGTCAACAAGCAAAATTGTCGCATCTGGGGCTTCTCAACGTGTGACTGTTTGGTGCGGTTTATGGTCCGGCGGGGTCATTGGACCTTACTTTTTCGAAAATGAGGTTGGATCAACAGTTACGGTGAATGGATTGCGATATCGAGAGATGATTAACGATTTTTTATAGTCGGAGTTGGATGGTATTAATCTGGACAGCGTTTACTTTCAACAAGATGGCGCTACGGGAAAAGTTTCCGGATCGGATTCTCGAAGAGATGATCACAATTGGCCACCGAGATCTTGTGATTTAACACCTTGCGACTTCTTCCTTTGGGGCCAAGTGAAAGATATGGTCTACGCCAACAGCCCAGCGTTGATAGAAGACCTCAAAGATAAAATTCCTATGGCTATCGAGGACATAGGGCAGCCATATTGCGTTTTGGTTAAGGAAAAGGGTCCTGTAAGCGTGCTCGTGGTGGCCATTTAGCTAATGTTGTTTTTTATTATTAACGGCATACCTTCCTCTTTATTATAAAATAAACATCCGATCATTTATCCTAAAAAATGAAATTTATCTTTGAATACCAAAATAACACCTATTATCCAATAATAGGCAATTTTGTGTGGGATGTACCAAGAGGGGTGGGGGTATTCTGCGCATTTATAATCCCACTACTTTTATTTTGGAGTATATTAATATTAAGAAATTTTCATAAGGATCTATTAAGGTTAACTCGAGCTATCCTGCCCACCAGCCAAAAAGACGGAGATAGCTCAATCGTCCTAAAACGAATTTAGTCTTAAGATACTTGGGGTATAACATGTCTCCTTTAATGCTTTATACTTTTCATTGAATCACATTTTGTATGTGTCTCGTTCGCTATGGGTTTTTCAAAAAACCAATCTTCAGTATTCAATTTCCAACCATTGCTAATTGTTAAATTAAAAATTTTGCTACAGTTGAGAAATTTGACTGAAATTAACTAAGCCAACAAAAAATGTCACTAAAAGCTTTAACACACACTTGTATCTCTCATTTGAAATTCATACAACGATTAAAGAAATTTGTTAATTATCCAACTGAAATTAGTTCAACTTCTTTGTTATACAGTTGTCGTTCAGTCAGTCAGCACAATTTCTCATAAATGTCTGTATCGCAGCTAGTTCTGTGTGTTTTTTTTTTACCTTGATAATTTGGCGATAAATTGAGTTAACAATAGAAGAAGTTGTCTACAATTTTATTACGCATTTCATCACGATTTCATTATAATTTGCATAATTTAAAAAAAAAATAATAGAAATAACTTTAAAACCAAAATGAGTGGTTAAAAAACGATACAATAAGATAGGTAAATACAAAAAAAAACAACAAATCCACTACTTACCACTATAATTGAGAATAAGATTTTCGCTTTCAAATTGTGAACGTGCTTAAGCTGGGGCAAACTGTCCAATGCCTCCAAAGTGTCTGTCCTATTTTCGAAATACAGCAAACGATACTGTGAGACCATACCGCTGTAGAAGAAAGCCCCAACAGACAGAACAAAGAAAGATGAAACAAAAAAGAAACAAAAACATACAAAACAAATCAAATCAGTCATAAGATTTGGTAATTGAAACACTTGAAGCCATCAATGGGTGCACAAACACCTTAGCGTTTTCGTAGCCAGCGAAAGCGTTTAGGCGTTGCCACCTTGGACCTTATGCTAAATAGCAAATTCCAATGCCACAAATTCTCTTAAACCATGAAGGTGGCTGAGAAGTCAATCACATCAACTGACAAATACAGTAATTTCTAATTTTTTCAAGTGAAACTCACCTAATTTCTTCATTGGCTGAATCATCAGAGTGATAGCCATCGCTGCAGCTGCTATTGCTGCCGCTCTTTGGAGAGCCAATGACAGAATTCGCTGTGGAACCATTTAAATTCTCGGGACCCATCATATGTAACACCACCTCGCAGCCACGGGCAAAATTCATGAGCAGACCCGCCGCTGGCCGTTTCTCCGCATTGGCCTGCACATCGACACGTTTCACTTGACCCACCGCCTTGAGGACTTCCTTGTCGTTCTCTACGCGCTGTGAAAGATTTTCGATGAGACTAGTTAATTGCTTCAAAGCTGGCTTATCGAGTACGGTCAACAGCGTCTTGTTGTCTATCAGCCGCTGTTGTATGTCGCCATAGCTTATGGCCAATAGACGCTGATGTGATGAATGGGCAGGATCTTGATTTATCGTTATCATACTCAATTCCTCCAGCTTGTGTAGGGCCAACTTGTAGGTTTCTACATGCCTTTGGAGTTCGGTTTTCAGAGCCACATGCAAGGATATCAATTGACCAGAGGGATCTGTGGTGAGACCATGTATGCCCAGACCTTGAACAGCATCGTTAAATGATTTGCGGGTTTCACGAATCGTGTGACGCATATTTGGTTCATATTTCACCAGGGACTGCAGCAGATTCAGGCAGCGTTGTTTTAGACCTGGATCATGGGGATACGAGAAGAGTTTCACCAATTGCCATAAGACAGCTTCGGCGGGTACATCGGGTTTGGGAGAAGGATTAACAGTGATTAATCTGAAAGTGTAGTGAGAGAATATAACTATAGATATTGGATTGAAGGAAACGTTTATCTCTTCCTAACCGGCCGGTATTAACTTTTGCCCCTCATCAAGTTTTACAAGTGCTTACTCACCTCGAGAAAAACGATTCCAACAGATATGCACTATGTGGCAAATGATCCAACAACAAATCAATGGGCAGCTCCGCAATAACCGACCTCAGCACAGACGGTCCCAGACGTCCCACAACACCGGCCGCTTCACGATACTGACGACCCTCCGAGAGCAGCATTAGTCGTCGCAATACCTGTCGAGGACTCGTAAGAAACTCACGACCATCTCGCGATGGTCCTCGTATTCTTTCGCGACTATCGGCCATTGTCAGATGAGATTCTTGATGATTTTTCAACAGAATATGTCTCCTATTTGACGGACGTAATCCAATAATTTAATTATCGTGAGCGCAGAGGGGGATTTTAGTACAGAAAGCGTAGATTTTTTTTTTGTATGGACTTGGCGAATATTTGCAATGGGGGTGGTGGTTGGTTTTTAGTGCTAAGTGAATCTATGTACATGTGTTGATGGATTAAATGAATGCATCGCAGCGAAAGCATTAAGATGTAAAATGGGATCTTACAGCATATTGGAGTTTTCAGGGGGCAATTGTAAGTGATCCATTATGATAGCATCAAGTGTCGTTTGCAGAGTTCAAGAAGATGGTGTAATGTTTTGAGATGAGAAAAAACTGAAAGTAGAAATAAAAAAATATGTTGTTAATTATAATTTTAATTAAAAATGACTTGATTGATTGCAACGAGATTGTGATATTACTATAACTCTACATATAGTTCAGGGGCCTAATGGCAGCTATTTCATGAGCGAATACATTTTTAATATTTTTGTACGGGTTTGCTATAATGTCTGTTTTATATAAACATAAATATTTAATTTTTTTTTCTCTTCATGTACGGAATTCCTTTAGGGGGTTCAGGTTCGGATTTATAACTGTTAACATATATATACTATTTATACTATTCATAATTTAGGATTTCTTGTAGTTGTTATACAAATGGCGCTATTTATTTACTTACTGAAACGGTCTCTTCGTTTCTTATAACAATCTCTTCGTATCCTTGTTTCTTTGATAATTCTGCTCTTCCGTTTGTACAAACTATCAACAATATAAAAAAAATGTGGCAAGTGTGTTTTTTAATGGAATAGGAAGAGGAAATACACGACCCAGAGATGGAAGCTTTCAACCGTTTATCCCCCAAATGTTATTTTTTCAGGAGAGCAAAAAATACGAAATAATAATGAATTTAACCACTGTGTAACCTATTTTTACAAACAAATATGCATACAAAATGCTTGATCCAAGAACGGAAAAATCTAGCCAGAAATTCTTACCTGTAGATGTTATTAAGCTGTTATTACGATTTTTAAGTATAAAATTTTTAATAATAGGTGACATTAAGCCTGTTTGGCCTTGAATTTGAAAGTGTAGAATTCTAGAATATAGATGACATTAAGCCTGCTGGGGATTGATTTTTAAGTATAGAATTCTTAATTATAGATGACATTAAGCCTAATGGGGCATGATTTTTAAGTGTAGAATTCTTAATTATTGATGACATTAAGCTAGATGGGGCTTGATTTTTAATAAACAATATGAGGATAGCTAATTAGATAGTTGCCAAACTATTTAATCAGTACCAATTTGCTTTGCTTTTTTACAATCTTTACAAACCTTAAGTGTTATATTCTCCACAAAATTATTCAGAAGCCAAAACACACTGGTGCGAAAATGGAATCAACGAAGATCACACGTCACTTGATTCGCACAAGCTTGGAGAGAATTTAATTGGAGAATTTATACGCTCAAATTCGAGAACGATTTTTGCAAAAAATAAGAATTTTAGACTTACATTTAGAATGCGAATTAATTGTGGGAAGAAAACATTACGCTAAGAGAGTAAATGTTATTTCTCTCCCTAACATTTTTTTCTCAGAGATTTATGTAAGAGTTTTTATTCTTACTTTGAGTCAGATATTACTTGATATTTATTCTAAACATTTTTACTTAATAATTGACAAGTTCGTTCTTAATATTCTCCAATTAAGTTCGTACATATTTAAGTAAAGAATTTCATTCTTATTTTAATAATTCCTACAGAGATTAATGTAAGATTTTAATTCTTACTTTAAGTCAGAAAAAACTTTGACGTCAATTCTAAAAATGTTTTCTTTAAAGTTGAGAAGTTAATACTTACAATTCTGTCTTAAGTTCGTTCAAACTTAATTGGAGAATTTCATTCTTATTTTAATAATTTCTACGCTTACATTTGTGAACATATCCTGTTTTTTACTTGATTTAAGAATAGTTAGCACTATTCGTACTTAAATATTTAAATATTTAAACTAAAATTTAGAATGCGTTTTTTTTTTCTGTGTATGGATCATGAAAATTGATGCATGCTTTATATACGTTACGTTTTATTTACATTTTTATTTACAACTAGTGGGCCCGGCAATGCTTCGCTATTGCATATTATCGAATATTGCCATTTTCACCCCCTAAATGTAGAAAAATCCAAATAATGTGTAGCCTATGTTACTCGCGGGGTTATTCGGAAGATTCCCTGAAAATTTCATCAAAATCGGTCCAGCCGTTTTCGAGTCCCTACGTTACATACATACACACATCCTCTTTTATATATATAGATTAACTGAAGGTATCCAACATTTACAAGCACTGTAGGTAATGATATAATGTAAATTCAGAATATCAGGAAAATTGTAACGCATTATAGGAGACGTGTTACACCCCAAGTTTCTTAAGATCAAATTCGTTTCATGATTTTTTAAGACGATTGAGCCATACTCGTCTGTCTGGCTGGATTGCTGGCTGGTTGGATGGCTGGTGGGCAGGATAACTCGAGTAAACCTTAACTGACTCTTATGACAATTTATCATTATTTTTATTTTTCAGAAAGAGAAGTAATGAGTTTGTAAATGGGCTGAATAGCTCCACCCCTTCTGGTACCTTTTTTGTAAAAAGAATTTTGCTATCATAACTTAAAAACGGAAAACTGGAGGACATTTAATTTTGGTCAGTTCAAGTATTTTATAATAACTGACAAATCCTTAAAAAATCATAAAATTTGTCACATCCTTCTGGTAGCTCCCATACAAATGACCGAATTGACCTTAATAGTGTTACATACATATTTTTTTGTAAGTTCATTGAATTCAGTTATATTTTGCGTAAGATGTACGCTTATGAAAGTTTCACTCTGAGTTGAATTTGGACTATTACGGCCGACCCATTCTGGTACCTCCCATACAAAATGACATATTTTTGTGTAATATTATTTCTTCAATATCTTTGGACAACTAGAAGATATTTGAATTTGGTTCGTTTAACTGTCTTAGACAACTACTGAGAAAACCAAAGCACACACTCCTTCTGGTACCGCCCATACAAATGGCCATATTTTCCATCATAATTTTACGAACGTTTTGTTTGTAGTTACATTGAATTCGGTCATATGATACGCAACATATAAGCTTATTGACTCATGAAGGGTTATGGACTATATCGGCAGCCCCTTTCTGGTACATCCTATACAAAATAACCTATGTTTGGAAAATTTAAAACTACCCTAACCATGAGGAACTTAAATTTTGTAAAAATGAAAAATTATAATATTACTTAATATTTTTTTTTTAAATCTCTCGATATTATTTAAAATTTGTACCATATTTGTACTACTGGAACCGCAACACATCAAAAATGTATAGTGGTTGGTCAATTTATATTTTATAAAAATATAGTTATCTTTAATCAAATAAATTAAAAAACCAAAGGACAGCGTATTTCTTTAAAGAACATCTCTGTAACTTCATAAAAATTCGTACATTTTGGAAATATGTTTAAAATTTAACTTTTTAATATGTTTTATTTTAAATGTTTTATATAAAAAATTTTATGCAGTTTTAATATACTTATTTGAATTCATTGTTAATAGTCAGTGATTTCTAAGAACTTTATATTTTGTATTGTATCAAATTTTAAATAAAACTTAAATTGTAGTTAAACATTGTAATTATTATGTATATCCAAATTGTTGTTAAAAACCTAAAACATCTGGCAATTTCCCATTCTTCTTCTCTTTTTTTACTTACTACATATTGTAGTGACTAATTTTAAATGATTTAGAACTGAATGTTGGTTTTTTAAGTTATTTGGGAGTCTAAATCTGCACTTGTTATGCCAACAATTTAGGCACTTCCATTTCATATATTAAAATAATTTAAACACGGTTTACCATATTCATTTAAAATAAAAATCCAAAATTCTCAAAGAGTAGAAAAAAAAAATTGTTGTTCTTTAAAAATTTATAAAAAAAAATAAAAATGCGACAAAGATCCCAGTTTTGGTTTGAAATCATGTAGTTCTATATATATATAGTATTAAATGTGCTTAATTTTTAGAAATCGGTCTACAACTATTGATTTTATTTACAATTTACTGAGCAAACTGATATCAAGTTATAATATCAATACACCCATTGCGATCGTGGCCAAATTTTGTATACTGTTAAGCTTTAACAGGATAAATATGTGGAGAAAAAATTGGAAGTCTAACTACTCCCCTTCTGGTACCTGCTATACAAAAGTACCATTCTTCATAGGTTATGTGACTTTACGTAAGAGTAATAATACTTGCCATTTTTTTTGCTTTGCATTTTGTATGATTTTTTCAAATACAAAATTTTAATTTTGTTTAAATGGAATCAAACATTTTATTTTACTTGAACATCCATCATAACTCAGCCAAGTTTTTTTTATAAATTTCAAAAATTTGGCAACTATCGAAATAGCTATAAGCCCTGCCAACATAATCTATTTCACACAACTCTTGTAAAACAAAACTTCATAATTCTGTACAGATCAAAAAAAAAAAGTAGCAAGAACACAATTTTTTTTTTTTAAAGGTAACAACATCTTAATTATTACATTTTTGAAAATCAGTTTTTGAAGAGTACAGTTAATTTTTAATTTTTGGACCAAAGTCGAAAATACTATTACCCGCTTGTTCGGCAAAACTACAATAGACACCTTTTCTGTAATGATTTTGTCAATTATAACACTCAGTACTTACTAATTTATACTTTTCATAGTATACATCATTAACGATTTCGTTTAACTGCGTATATACTTATTTCATTAATCCAAAGTAAGCGAGCGTTGCGTTAATTGACTCCCATGCGCATTACTAGGGGATAGTAAAATAAACAGACATATTCTTTTCATATTTTTTACTCTTCTCTTCTCTTTTTAAAGTGCCGTTATTCTCTGATGTGTTTGTAGCAAATAAAAAAAATAATTTAATGATCGGTGTGTTAAACGGGGGTTAAAAAATCCATTCAGTGTTTGATCTGAAAATGTAAAGTCAACAACTGTGTTAGAAGTTTTTCGTGTTTGAATGCAAAGTTCTCCAGGCTTTTTTTTAGTATGGGATATGAAAGACCTACACCATACACTATGTCACTTCCCAAGTTCCTTCAAATTTTTCCATTCTGTAGTATTATATTATTAACGAACTAGTTCACTCCACTTCATTATCTATTTCATCATATAATTGGTATCGACGAAAGTTATTACGAATTACCATTAGTGTTTTCGTCAATGGATGGTAAGCGAGAGGGTGGCGATTGTATACCTCCTATGGCATCCCCATGTTAAATTCGTCAATAAAACGTATGGCGGGTATATTGACGAGGAAGTACTGTGCCATTCCTGGTCATTGATGGTATCATTACTTACGTAATGCTTACAAGAACAAGCGGGTAGTGTTGGAGAAAAATGGAGATAAGATTTCAGCTACCTCAAATTAATAAAAAATTGGTACAAAGTTCCAGTCAACACAAAAAAAGTTAAATTTTGTTCCCTTGTGATATTTAATTAAGACAAAACTTGTTATTGTTTGTTTTCTTCTCTTCCATACGAAGAACATAGAACAGGTTAGAACATACTCCAAAAAAAATTTTATCTATGTTATATTGCCCATCTTGACTGTGGTTGATCCTTTTTATATGAACCACAAAAACCCCAAAGAAATAACTTTGTCGTCAATGATTTGAAAGCAGGCTGGCATCTTTATTTTTCCAGCCAGACCTCTCCTGGTAAAGTTCAATTCATCCAACTTATTTCATATAATACACTAACAAATATAAATTGTCTTATCCTAATTTCTAATAATCTTCTAACGGCCAATTATTGTAATTAACAACTACCATCTAATCAGAATGCAACTGTGACTTATTTATCTATCTCCCTTTCACAACTACTCTCACTTCAGGCTCTCACACAGTGATGCCAGAAGTAGGGAAAAATCCCTACTTGTAGGGATTTTTGCCAAAAAAAACTTGTGTAGGGAGAAACGGACAGATTTTTTATATTCCCGTGAAATGTAGGGATTTTTTATAATTTGCTTGTAAAGCATGCAAAACATGTTATATTCAAAAAAAACGATACATATTTCAATGGAAAATTATATACATAATTTATTATTTATACATAAACGATTACGGGGACAGCTAGATAAGGGCGACTAATGATTTTCTTAAACTGAATCTGCGTAAGTCGTTTAAAGTTTCATCGCCGTTATTAAAAGTGTCCGGCTTTAATTTTATTTGTAAACATATGGAACAATTCGCAATTGTTTGACAGGTGTTTAGAAGCGTCAATGTAAAATTTTTCTTACTTTCACAATTTCTGCAAATATTTGCTAAGTGTTTAAATGTTTTCAACGTTGTTGCTGCGACAAATTTGTAAATAAGGATTACAACGAATTCCAACTTGGTAAAGTAATTAGTGAGCTTTGTAGTTGTACTATGTTTAACATTGTTGCTATCGTAATTTTCAGACATCGAAAAAATGGTTTCTTCTGACTCTTCTGATTCCTCAGAGGCTGAAAACGTTAAAACCAAATTCCGTAAACAACGTTTCCGTAAAAGTTGGTTGGCAGATAATGTTTTTAAAGGATGGCTGGAACCAGTTAAAGGCGATGAATACAAAAGCAAATGTAAAGCTTGCGGAAAATTGTTGAATTGCGGAAGCTCCGAATTAAAAAAACACGCTGCAACCAAACTGCATCTGAAAAATGTTGCAGCAATAAAGAAGTCGAGCAATATTCAAGCTTTTTTGAAAAAACAAGCAATAACTGTGGATGAAGATGTTGCAAATTTCGAAATTCGAATGAGTATGTTCTTTGCTGAGCACAACGTTGGAATTCAAGTTGTAGAACATTTAATACCATTGCTGAAAGTTATTGTTCCAGATTCCACAATTATAAAGAACTGTCAACTAGGGAGAACGAAGTGTACCAAAGTTATCAGTAACGTTTTAGCCAGAGTGGAACAAGAGCAATTAGTTGAAAAACTTAAAACGACGAAATTTTCTGTATTAGTAGATGAGAGTACTGATGTTGCCAACAAAAAAACTATGTGTCTTCTTGTTCGATACTTTGACGAGCAACGGGAAGAACTCGTAGTACAACTACTGGATTTATTGCATGTAGGGACCGACTGTACTGCCGACGCGCTGTATAATACTTTTAAAACTTGTATCCTGGGGTACGGAATTCCTTATGACAATGTCATAGGACTCTGCTGTGATGGGCCCAATGTAATGGTTGGACAACACAATTCCTTTTCGTCAAAGCTAATAGCAGATCGACCAGATGTTATCACTATCAAATGCATATGTCATTCTGCTGCTATTATTGCGAATAAAGCCTGTTTACAGTTGCCAAGAGCACCAGAAGAATTGATACGGCAAATTGGAGCATATGTCTCCGCCAGCTCAAAAAGATGTGGTCAGCTGGAACAGTTTCAAGAAATGCTAAATGAGGAAAAACGGAAGATATTGAGAACGTCAGATACAAGATGGCTATCTCGGCAAAAATGTGTGGAACGAATATTGGAAAATTGGCATGTCCTTGAAGAATATTTTAAATTTGCTTCCAGCCAAGATAAATTAAAAGGAGCAGACCTAATATTAGCCGACATACAAAATCAGTGTAACAAGGCTTATTTGCTTTTTTTAAAATATGTGTTAAATTACTTCAACACTTTAAATGCTCTTTTCCAATCAAAAAAACCATTGGTACATGCTCTCCATTCTGAATCGACAAAAATATTTTTAAAGCTGGGTCAAAACTTTATAAAAAAATCGGAGTTAAAGTTTAATTGCGCTGTACGATCACCGCATATTACTTTGCCAATCGAAAATATATACGTCGGTACAGAATGTGAAGAGCTGTTAAAAACCTTTCCTCCGTCAGAGGCCTACCAGGTAAAATCCCATTGCCTCAAGTTCTATATAACCGCTCTTGAGGAGACGCAACGTCGACTTCCACTAAAACATGACTCGATTTTTAAGGAAATGGAATTTTTAAACCCCGTATCAGCCATTGGCGAAGGCGATAAGACTGTTTTCCAATTTAAGTTTTTGTGCCAAAAATTTTCTATTAATATTGACCATCTTACACAGGAGTGGTTAACGATGGAATATAACTTTTCTAAAGAAGAGCAAATAGCATTGTCTAAGTTGGATGTGGAAAAGTTTTGGTCAACCATATGCAAGTCCAAGAACTTTAACGATAATTTATTATTTCCAAACCTTTCCAAACTAATAAAAATCCTGCTTAGTATGCCGCACGCCAATGCAGATGCTGAAAGGATTTTTTCAATTGTAACAGATGTTAGAACTAAGAAAAGAAATAAAATAAGCCACGAGGTGCTCAGTTCAATTTGTATTATTCGTTCGTATTTACAAAACAATTCAATGGACTGTACAAGTTTTAAATGTACACCATCTCATTTTAAAAGACTGAACTCTAAAGATTTGTACAAATAAGTATTCTATTTTGTATTTTTTTTTTGTTAACTCTTTTTAATTACATGAACCTGAACTATTTCTATGTTACACCATCTCATTTTAAAAGACTGCACTCTAAAGATTCGTACAAATAAGTGTTATGTTTTGTATTTTTTTTTTTTTTTTTTTGTTAATTCTTTTTAATTATATTAACCTGAACTTTTTTATGTTATTTTTTGTTTAATTACTATCACATAAATAATAAAACTATATGTTATAAACAATAAGTAAAAAAAAATTAATTATTCAAGAGATTTTCATCAAATTTAATACATTTGTAGTGTAGGGAAAAATGTAGGGGAAATAAATAGTTGTCGTAGGGAAAAAAGGGATTTTTTGAAATAAACGTAGGGAATTTTCAAAAAATCCTCTGGCATCACTGCTCTCACAACAAATGACAACAGTTGCAAATAAACGCGCGCGTATGTCACATCGTTAACTTTTGTGCTTAGAAATATTTATTAATTGTGCCCGGTAATATTTAAGTGATTGTTATAAAATATGCATCAAAATGTCGCGAAACAATTATATTTTGAGATTGCAGTGAAATTTTTGTTGTAACTAAACGTGAAAACATAAAAAATGTGAAGAACAAACTGTGTGCAAAACAAACATATTTCAGTAGTCTTAAGCCAACCAACTAACAATCGCAATTGTGCATGCTGTAGCAAAGAGAAATATGTGCGAGTGTGTAATAGGTGAGTAGTGAGTAGTTGTTATTGCAATTTTTGTTTATCTCTGTTCTAAGTATTATCTGTTATACAAAAAGAGTTTACGTTGACAATATGTTAGATTTACAAATGTTTATAACGGTTATATTTTCAGTTGATTTCCAAACTATATTTTTAATTGTTATAAATTATTTGTTGATATAAAAGATGAAATAAATAAAGAATTGTGTACAATTTACTCCAGCTTTTTGCTATGGTTGAATCAAATAGTTGTTTACGGTTGGTGCCATAAGTTTTAGTAGTTTATGATTTATTGTTAAAAAAAAAAACAAAATCAAGGCCGCAACAGTTATAACATAAGAGAAATGACAAAAAGGTCTTAATTAACCAATAATATTGACGAATTGGAAATAATGGTTACAAGAAAATAAAATCTTAAATCTTAAATCAAATTGAAAACGTAAACAAGAAAATTGAATTGAAGTTTTGCAAAGATTTATATCACACATTATTAAAATGTTTAAACTGCTATTGTACCAAATACCGATTGTTGTGCGTGTCACTATCGGCTTATCGTTGGGTCGCTCGGTCCTCTAGCGGTATCGTAGAATCCTAACACATATGTAATATATATCACTGTTGCGTGATTTTAAAAATATTTACATTTATTTGGTATTATCTCTTTATTTACGTTCTCTGTCAGCACAATGAAGCAACAGCAAACCAAAACATAAAACGCAAAGAGAAGATCAAAATATTTGTGTGAGTGTGATTTTTTTGTTGTTCATTCAAGAAAATGATTAATGTTAACGGGAAATAGGAAATATAAAAAGGCAAACAGTGTTGTTAAGCGCTGAAAAATTCAAATGAAGAGAAAATCAACAAATGCATCAATAACAATGTGTGCGAGAAAATGCAATGGCAACTATCTAATGCGGTTAAAATAGCAATATATTTAGAAAATAAATGTGGGAAAAAAAGTCAAATAAAAATTTTGAATAACTTATGTACGTTAAAACTGCAATAGAAATGCAAAATAAACATTAATTGGAATAATGCAAATGTGAGTGCGAAAATAATATAGGTAAAAATTAGGCATATAATGCCTATCTATTAGGCATGTCATGTCTATCTGTAAGTTTATAATTAACAAGGGTATGGTATAGCATGTATAATAATAAATAAAAGCTAATATTTTTAAATTAAATATGAAAATTAGAGTGACAACAAATGTGATACAAATTAAGACATCTAGTACAGACTAATATATTAGACATGTTGTTTAGATGTAATTTAGAAAATTGGTGCCATATCTTATTCATAGGAGTTATAAAGTTTTATATATGTACATTAGTCCGAAGCAATAAAAATAATTATAAAATCTCGAACAGTGACAATTATCAACGTATGTAGTAATGCAAAAAACAGTTAATGAAATAAACAAGCAAAACAAGAAAGAAGTTTAGCAAATGGTTTCTCATAGTGAATGGTTGTGAAGTTTTTCGAGTCTATGCACTCAAGAAAGAATTCTCATTTCGTTGTGAGATTCTGGTGCATAAGACTTGATAAACAATTTGCAACCATTATACCAAAGTCTGCTGACGAGGATTCGTGGCTGAATCCGAAACAGCTGTACAGACTGCCTGGCATTATGAGAATATCATTTTGCTATAAACTTCTTTCAAAAAAACACTGGTCATGAGCTTGAAATAAATTCCAAATCAAAGAAATAAATAATATTTTCATTAAAATTTTAGAAATGGCAAAAAGAAATTTGTTCATGTCAATTACGTTTTAGAAAACAACTAAGTAAAAATCTGAATTTTAGCTTAAATAACAAACAAGGTTAATTGAAAATCAAAAAACAAAATCATTCAAATTAAAATTCAGATTGTAGTTCAAAAAATATCGTTTACAAATTAAAAGCCTCCAAGAGCAATCGACTACTTGAAAGTTGCTTGCCTACAACAGCAAAAGCCTAACGATATAGAAAAATATAGAAAATATAAATATACATTAGACCGGGTCGGTCCCCATACAAATTTTTTTTTTCTCCAAAGTCGAGGGCAAATGTTAAAGATCACCTCGAGACAACTTAAAAAAAAAATTTGTGGCTCAATCGTTAAATCAAAGGCATCGGTGGATAGGTTTCGACGAGTACTACATTTGTCCTATAGATGTCGCTGACATACGACATCATCTTGTAATGATGGTCCCATTAAGAGCAATTTCTACCCCTTTAAAAACCAAGAACATTTTGCTTTGGAAGTACACAGTTTTATTCAAAAACAAAAAAGTTACGAATGATAAGATGTATTTACAGCATTAACAAAAACATTTTTTTATGTTGTTTGCATTATTATCGCAAATTATTGCATACTTTATAGCGCTGATACAAAATTTTTATAAAAAAGGTTCTATACTTTGTAGCTCAAATTGTTGCATAAGTCTTAACGACATCGAAAAAAAATTAAAAATTTTCTCAAGATAATTAATTTTTAATCTAATTACCGACGAAATATAAATTTTATTACAAATAAAATCCCAAAAAGAGCAAAGATATGTATGTAATTAAAGCAAATATTGGCGCGACTCAAGGTCCGTACACTACGTTCTAGTTATGCAATAATTTTTAATTTCGATTAGTCATTCCTAGAGCTGATTCACTTAAATCTCGCACAAATGTTCAGTGTTGCAAATTGCATGGGAAGAATACAAGTGCATATTTATGTCTATATTTTGTTATAAATACTTCCATTTTGGACCAGATATCTTTATAATTTCGTTGCTTGAATATTGGTGACGCTGAATATCTTCATCCGCATGCTTGAAAACACTTTTTGCGCTAAAAAGTATGCAATAACTTGCATTTAATTTTTTCTCCAAACGCTAAGAAGTATGCAATAGTTTTCTGTAATAATGCAAACAACAGGAAAAAATATTAGTGTTGATGCTGTAAATACATTTTTTCATACGTAACTTTTTTGTTTTTGAATAAAACTATACTTCCTAAGCAAAATGTTCTTCGTTTTTTAAGGACTTTAATTCTGAGAAAAAATATTTTTAAATTTTAGGGGTAGAAATTGCTCTAAATGAGGCCATCATTACAAGATGATGTCGTATGCCAGCGACATCTATAGGACAAATGTAGTACTCGTCGAGACCTATATATGGTACGATTGAGCCACAAACAAAAAAGCAGTGATAAAAAAACGATTTTGGCTGTTTTTCCGGGGGGTGGGGGAGGAAATTTTTTTTTTTTAGAGTTGTCTCGAGGTGGTCTTTAATATTTGCCCTCTACTTTGGAAATTTTTTTTCGTGACCCGGTCTAATATACATTACATTATTCATTACATTCGCTTGTTTCTGCATTTGAAAAAGTAATCCTGATTTTTATTAGGACTCGTCCAAATGTTGAATATAATTATACCCTCACCCTTAGGTTTAAGGGTATGTATCATTTGATACTATATAAAGTGCAACGAATTATAGGAGACAAGTTAGACACCAAGTATCTTAAGACCAATTTTAGGAGAATTGAGACATGTCCGTGTGTCTTTCTGGCTGGTGGGCAGGATAACGCGAGTAAACTTTAACTGATACTTCTGAAATTTTACCAGTAGTAATATTATTTAAATTGAAGTGATGGGATTGTAAATGGACACCCTTCTGGTACCTCCCATACAAAATTACAAATTTTTGGATAACACAGTGTAACACACTTTTTCGGGGGTGAACCAAACCAATATCAAACGATTGCATTTGACCTCAGTAACAAAACCTTAAACCCCATTTTGCTCCACTACGCCACAAATTATATTTTTGTTTGGTCAAAAATTGAATCAAAGAATATGAAAAATTATATGTAAAAATACATTTGTTATGTTCGTGTCTTCGGAGACCTATATTAAAATTTTCAAGGAAATGTTTCCTCCTTTAACAACCCTCTAGCTCCCACCTGTATGGGACACTTTAGGACAAATTTTGAACAAAAAAGCTTGAAATACAACTTTGGTGGAAGGTCAAGGTCACTAACAGTCACCGAAGACAAATAACCTCTACGAATCAAAGGTTATTAAATAAAATAGAAATGAAATGTTAAGAAATCTAGTTTTGTGCAACACTCTTTTTCGGAAGTGAACCAAACCAATATCAAACGATAGCATTTGACCTCAGTAATAAAAGCTTTAACTCCAATTCGCTCTACTACGTCACAATTTATTTTTACAGTCGTTTGAAGTTTGAATTTTTTGGTCTAATGTCGAATCAAAGAAAACACAGGTCAACAGCAAAAAAAAACTCTTAAATTACAACTATATAGATTTGATGTATAACGGCTATCTAAGCACAAAAAATTAAAAAATTTTCAATACTATGGATAATTTCTTGTTAAAATAATTTTTAATTTCGATTTGCAATATTTTTAAATGATGTATACAAATGTTATTAATGCGATTAATAGTTTCAAACTTATAAAACTAATTAGTAGGAAAATTAAAAAAAAATAGGCAAAAAATTTTTTTTTAAAAAAAGAATAGGAAAAATTCGAAAACTGCCAAAAGTATTAAATTTGATTTATTTGTAGTGAGACTACAAATCATCTGAATTAAAGAAGATACGTATATGAAAATCTATGCATGCTTTACATTTATATTTACAATTAATTGAAGGTATCCAATATTTACAAGCACTGTAGAAAATGGTACAATTAAAATATAGAAGACGAGAAAAAGTGTAACGCATTAAAGTAGACGTGTTAAACCCCAAATATCTTAAGACCAAATCCGTTTCATGACTTTTTAAGACGATTGAGGCATGTCCCTCTGTCTGGCTGGCTGTGTCGCTGGCTGGCCGGATGGCTGGTGGGCAGGATAACTCGAGTAAACCTTAAGTTATCTTTAAGACAATTTACCAGTATTATTATTTTTCAAAATGAAGTAATTGGATTGTAAGTGGGCAGAATAGCTCCACCCCTTCTGTTACCTCCCATACAAAATAACCTTTTTTGTAAAAATAATATTTCTCTCTTAACTTCCAAACGGAAAGCTCTGGAGGACATTTAAATTTGGTCAGTTCAATTATCTTATAATAACGGAAAACCCTAAGATTTGTAGCAAAAATAATACTAAACCGAATAAAAGAGCACTTAGAACGTAGTATTAGCTCCTGTCAAGCAGGTTTTCGCAGTGGATATTCCTGTATAGATCACATAACTACGCTGCGCATTATTGTGGAACAATGTTTGGAATTCAATTCCAATCTTCACCTTCTTTTTGTAGACTTTAAGAAAGCGTTTGACAGCATCAACCGTGAATATATATGGTTAGCCTTGCGAAGAAGATACATATCAGAAAAACTAATATCCCTGATCAAGGAAAGTTATAACCAGGCCAGATGCTTTAAAGGAAGTTCTCAGACCCATTCCATGTTCAAAGTGGAGCGCGTCAGGGATGCATATTGTCACCTCCATTATTTCTAGTAGTTTTGGAAGATGTTCTTGGTTCCATAGAGAACAGAAGCCAAATCAGCAACAAATACCTCAATTACCTGGCCTACGCAGACGTTATTTGCTTGCTTTCTCATAGTCTGTGTGATCTAAAACAGACAACATTATATCTTCAGAAAAAGCTGCAACACACGGATCTTAAAATAAAAACCAGCAAAACAAAGACTCTTAAGCATAGGAACCCAAACAACAGCGCCATTAATGGGTAGGTGATGAAGCTTACAATTATGATCCTAACTTTTGTTACCTGGAGTGTGAGATTGATGCTGATGGAGGTTCTGACTTAGCCAATATGGCAAAGTAACAAAATCAAATCCATACAAAACTGCGAATTTTCGAAGCATGTTGTGAAGTCTTTATTCTGTATGGATGTACAATTTGGAAAGTTACCAGTAGTATTACCAATCGGCCACAAAATTTGGATAGAAGAATACTTCGCATATTCTGGCCCCGCACCATCTCAAATGCAGAAATGTGGTCGCGATCACGACAAATACCGCTGGCAACGGAATTTCGTAAGCGTAAGTGGCAGTGGATTGAACATACTCTACGCCGAAATGATGACAATGTGGCTAAGCAAGCTCTTAAATGGAATCAGGCAGGTCGTTGGCGTGGAAGACCACGTATAACATCGGTCCACAGAAAGCGAAATGAATAACCTCGGCGTATCTGGGAACCAGTTAAGATCGATTGCACAAAGGAGGATAGAGTGGCCTTCATAGTTTTGTATATAAGTATTTTTGCACATATTACATATTTTTTTGTAAGTTCATTTATTTCAGTTATATGTATTTTGCGTAATTTGTACGTTTATGAGCATTTTACTCTAAATTCTCGTAACTCCCATACAAACGACCTATTTTTGTAAAATTATTATTTGTTCTATATCATAAAAACGAAAAACTCAAGAATATTTGAAGTTGTCTTCTAATATTAGGCAAATAATGAGAAAAACGAAGCATTTGCCACACCCCTTTGGTACCGCCCACACAAATGACCGAATTCACTCTCATAGTTTTACTTACGGTTTTTTGTTGTAGGTACACTGAATTCGGCCATATTTTGTGCAAGATATAAGCTTGAAGAAATTTGTTTCAGAAATAAAAATAAACTATATCGGCCGACCCCTTCGGGTACCTCCTATACAAATAAACTATTTTTGGAAAATTAAAAATTATCCCAACCTTTAGAAACTAAAATTTTGTGAAAATGAGCGAATTCACTTTATTGTGAATAAATTTAAAAAAAATCAATTGATTATTATGGTCAACATCTGATTTTGTTGATATTTCATGTGACTATGCGATAAACGAATAAATCTGAAAATTTTTATATTATTTTCTTTTATGTTTACTTTTATGTTTGTTATATAATTGAACTTAAAAAATTTTAATTTCTTCATACTCATTAAGTTTATCTTACTAGGTCACACCCTTCGTAAGATGGTGTCACACCCGTCGTTTTTTTTTTCTAAATAACAATAGAAACATTTAGCTACATCACAATAATTGTTGACTTGGTACAGAATTTAACTTGAAAGTCATAATTTTTTAAAAGTTCAAATTCCTTAGGTCACACCCGTCCTTGACTTCTATTGGACATTCTGAGCAGAAATCAAGTTATTTTTGAGTGCCTCGCTGTTACTAAACGTTTTAAAATTTAACATTCTTGGCAATCACAGCTTTTTTTAAATATAAATTCTCTAATTATGAATTATAACCAAAAATATGAGTAACATAGTCACACCCGTCCCAATCGATTAATCGGTTAATTTAAAAAAATCATAATCATACTTATATTTGTCAGTCAATTCACCTGCCTGAAAGTTCAGGTTTTATAGTAATTTTATTACGCTCAGCCTTCCCTACCCTCTAAGTTTTAAGTCATTCTTCGTGTAAAAATCGAAACGCATTTACACCAGCTTTTCACAAATTTTGTTAAAAGAACTACAAGTTAAACTTGAAATCCTCCTTTCCGTTAATTCAGGCCGAGCCCTCGTTCATTTAACAGGAACAAATATAATTTCAATGTTCTAACTTTAAGTAAATAAAAGTAAATGTATCTTGGCTTTAAATAAAGTGATTCTTCCACTGTAAAAGTATCAAATTTCACTATAGTTCAGTAGTTAGAACATAGAAAACAAAAACTACAACATGTTGCTGTAGATTAGTCAAAAGGTGTCATATTACCTTAAAGTTATAAATGAAAGAAAATAAAGAGGAAAACCAAGCAGACATAATCACTTTAACAATTATTACACAAATCTGCGGTAATGTTAAGATAATGAAATAACTACATTTGAACATGAATACATTCATATGTTTGTACGTATGGACGGACGCCTCAGATTGGTACATCTGCAAGCTTAGAATGATTGTAGAGATAGAAAAAAAGAAAACACAAACAAATACTTAACAACCAAGAATTATGTTTTAATGTTGGTCGTTGTTGATGTTCTTCTTCATGTTGTTAGCCAACAATGAAATGATGGTGTAATAAAATCATGATGGTTATATTCTTCTCTTCTTTTTCCTGTTTCCTTTACACGTCTCTAATGTACAAACAATTGTACATGTACCTTGAGTTTTAGTTTGTTTTTCTCCCTCATATCGGAGAAAGAACAAACAGTCAAAAAAGTTATACCAACATAGCACCTAACATCAATGTTAAGAACAAACGTAGAAAACAAAATCTAAACGGAAAACGGAAAGGTTCATTAAACTTCCAACGGACCTTTACATAGTACTCCGGTTTTCGTAAAGTTTTTTTTTAGTTGTTTCCACAAAATCTAAGCTAACTAAGCACCATCATTATCATCATCATCATCGTAATATACATTACTGACGAGGGATCATTTTTGTCATTGAGTGATTATAAAGTGAGGGAAACAACAGGTGTACTCACTTGTATTTGTATACGAGTATATGACAAGCCCACCTGCAGATCGACACACTGTGGTTGCATTAGAATACCGGGAGGTGGTGTCAACGAGGGTAGTATTTGTAACGTTAATAATTACACAATTCAACATTAACCTTATAGCCGGCTGAGTGTGTGAGATACGGGCAACCCCAATACGGTGGTCATTAAACTGGAATAATTTTAAAGTTTTGCTGCTGACTTTTAGGAATTCGTGTGTAGAACATTTTTTAATTTTTCGTCTACAAATTTGTTTTACGATTACAGATTTTGTAAAAAAACCTCATACTACAAAAAAAGTTGTTGGCAAATATACAGGGTGGACCAAAAATCCGTATATTTTAAAATAATAATAATCAAAATAGAAAAGTAAGCCAAAAATTGTTCATCTAAATATATAAAAGGCTTGGGTGATTGTCTGATCACTCCCCAGCCCAAACGGCTAAAGCTAGATACTTGGAGTATGGAATGTAAGACCATTTTATGACGTAGGTCCGCACTAAGAAGAACTGCTTGAATTTTTTAATGACTATATCTCATAAGTTGTTATAGGTACGAAGTCGAGATTTGGTACATATATTGGTCGAACAAAAAAAATTACTTTGCTTTTGGTAAGTGGGCGATGCCACGTCCCTTTTTAAATATGTCGTTATATGGGTCAATAAATGGACCGATGACAATGGTACTGTCCGTAGGACGTCTATTATATAGATCTATAGATCATTGTAAGCCCAAACGGCTAAAGCTAGATACTTGAAATTAAGCATGAAGCTTCTTCCGTGACGTAGGGGAGGGGTAAAAAGGCCAATAAAGAAAATAGGGGTAAACGTTTATTTTTTTAATGGTTGTGCGATACGAAGGCATTTTTCGAAATTCGGGTTTTTATAGTTAAAACGACCGAGTAATGCATAAAACTGTTACTCTCGCCCTGGTCCAACTGCTATAAAATGTATTTCAATGACTCAAGAGACACTGGGACCGGCCGTGGCATAGTGGTTAGAACACGCGACTACCATCAGATTAGTAGGTTCAACTCCTGGCTCCAGTCATCTTGAAAGAAAAGAAAATTGTTTTTCATTGTCGGCTCCCCTCGAATGTTGTCGACAGCAACTTCGCAGTATTAGTGTCGAGTTAATCGGCATGTCTAGAAAGAGCTTCTCAAACAGTGACGTTCGCATTCGTCGATAAACAATTAGTTGCCGTTAGTTGTAAATCCAAAAATAAAAAGCGTGTTAATTCACAACAACGCGAGAAGCTATCCCATACCTCATTCATGGGGTGTAAAGGGAGTATGAACCTAAGAAGGTTCACATTCAAAAATAAAGTTTTTATAAATTTTGCTCCCACCGCTCTTACTGCCCCCAAAGGTGCCCCTAGAGGAGTCAAATACTATTAATTATCATGTAATAGTAGACAAAATCTCAGAAAATCGAAACATTTAGCAGGTCCTCATATTTATTTCTACACACATATTTTTTGTAAGTTAGCCAAACTCAGTCGTTCTATGCGCATGATAAACGCTTATGCAAATCTGACTCAGGAATAAATATGGGCTACATTGACAGACCCCCTCTAGTACTTCCCATAGAAAATTACCTATTTTTGGAAAAGAATAATATTTCTCCCATAGCACAATGGTCCCTCTGAGCAAATATGTGGCCAAAATTATTATTTTTTACTTTGTGTTTTATCATTTTTGTCGTTACAGAAAAATTAAAAACACATCAAAGCAGAAATTAATTCTATTATTGAAAACTGTTGATTACCGGCAGAGACAAAGTTAGAAATTTTTAGTATAGTTTTGAAAACAATTGAGTGCAGTACAACTTATGTATTTTGTCATATGGTGTTTTTATAAAAATATAACAAATTTAAAAAAAAGTTGTAATGAATAATCTTACCCATAGTAAGTACTTAAATAATTCCCTATAACAAGTTTGAAAAAAGAAAGATACATAGGAAATAATTCACCTTGTTTACATGCATATTTAATTTTATAATTTTTCACTTTATTCAAATTGATTTAAAGTTTAAAAAAAAGTCCAAGTTTGTTCAGCATAAAATTAACTTTCAAAAACAACATGTGCTCAACTATATTCTTTAATAACATCTTGCGAATACTTGGGATTATTAAATGCATATACATTTTTCTAAACAACCTTCGCTTCAAAAATATGAAGACGAATATTCCAAAATATGATTTATATGAAGACGAATTCGAAGATGGCAATATAATCTAAGAGAGCAAGCTAGACATAACTGACACCTAATGTATAATTTTATTTTCTCAGCATAAAAATAAGATTTTAATTGAATTAATATTTGTTTTTATTCGTTAATTATAAGCTAGCAAAGCAGAAAGCAGATTTGGATCAATTAGGAAGAAAAAGTTATACAATTGACAACATATAACAATATTAATTTATTTCTGAACAAAAATGATCATTTTCTTAACTTAAATAATTTTGGCCAGAAAAAATTGATTTGAAATCATTGTGCATAGTTTCCAATCGGAATTCTGCAGGATATATATTAAATTGTGACCGAACTCACCCATA
Source organism: Muscina levida (assembly GCA_964034835.1). NCBI lineage: Eukaryota > Metazoa > Arthropoda > Insecta > Diptera > Muscidae > Muscina > Muscina levida. Next base: position 142,813,439 of record OZ035880.1, on the reverse strand, counting down.
GACATTGATATATATATTATATCAGTTAAATTTCGTACAATCTATAAGATAATTGGACTTGGGTTAACGAATAAAAATAGGTTATATTGCGCTGCCCCTACTGGTGCCTCCCATGCAAATACGATAATTTCCCCCAAAATTAATATTTTCCCAAAAATTCAAATGGAGCTCTTCAGGACGTTAACATTCTAAGGTTTTGAAGCAGAGAATACTCCTACGTCCTGGAATCATAAAAGCGATTCTTTTACGTATCAAAAAACAAAACGAATCTATTACGAATCGTAATAACGAGTTCCTCTCAAGTTGCAAAATCTATAAATCATCCATATTTTGAAGTTGTTCCAGTGATTCTATAATGTTATCATTTTCGAATTTGTTCTGGAATCGTTTTTTACAAATCGCTTTAGCGAATTGCCAACGAATCGTTAGCGAATAACCACTCGCCACATGGCCTGTCGGGTTTCTACAAAATTTTGATTAAAGTTAAATAAATCGTATACATCTTAATGCCCACTTCCTTTATTTCTCCACCTTCTGCTTACAAAAATCCCATCACTAAAACTAAACAAACTCCTTTCCTTCACACAAGATTTCACATCAAACAAATCCAAATTATCTTCACATTTGTTTGTTCTAGATGTCTTTATTTTGATGGTTCAAATTATATAATTTAGTTCTTCTTGTTGCTGCAGCTGGTTTCTTCTTTCTTACTTCAACATCATGCCGGTGCTACTTTGATGATTTTAATCTCACAATATAATAATTATGCCTTACTATAATTATAGCATTTTTTCTCCTCTCCCTCTTACTCTCTCTCTCTTTCGAACCCCTTTTACACCTCTAATAATAATACCATTCATAAATTCTCTCCCATAGTTGGCGTAATGTCGAACAAATTTTTACTTCCGTTTTGTAAAACTATTTCAATTGTAGCAAAAATGTTATCTTAAACTTTGGAACTTTTGATTTACTTTTCACACACAACAGCAACAACAACAACAATGTAAATATTTAGTCTAATTTGAAAAGTATTTTGCACTTAAGTGTTATTAAATAATTATGTGTGTGTGGAAAAAATTAATATTTTCCCACAGTAAATTGATAGCAGTTGTGTTCGAATTATGATGCGAATGGAGCGAGTGCACCAACCAACACACACCCACACTCTGTAGAATGTCAGAGAAATAACTATGGCAACAATGAAAACGTTTTCCGAGACCACAAACTAATTGCACATGTGCAACATAAATCTTTATTGGCATTAGGGTGGCTATGTTGAGAGGGAGGTATCGTTATAAACTCTTAAATTAATACTCTAAAGTGATTCATATATAGCCGATTTGTTGTGATAGTCTTATTCGTTTTACAAGTTATTACTGCATTGTTCATACTTTCCCAGCACATTGAAGACTTATTTTCATAGTAACGATCCAAATATTTTTTTTCTCTCACTTTAAGAAAAAACCCATTACGTTGACACTCTAGAAAATTGGTCACCCTAAATATTTAGTCAACGACTTATTCTCACAATTTGTCTGCCACTTGCAAACAGTTTTGTTTACCAAATTCATTCGTTCATTATTCTTTGTGCGGTTTGTGGCTATAACAACAACCTGTTCACAATAAACAATAATACGTTGAAGAAAAAACAACAAACATGCTGCGATTAAGAAATGTTAGACCGTTAGTTGGTTAATTCACAAAAGTTCTCACATTCAGAAAATTGGACTTTATTCATGTAAACTAAAAAAGCTACAAGCAAATGCAAAGAATTGTCAACAAAGATTGTGGGAGAATAAGGGAGAGAGTAAATACATTAAGTATGTATTTCGTGTGTTTATGTTGTTAAGACCAGATTTATGGACTAATATGTTCCAAAGCAAACATAAAATGTTAAGGGTTAATTGGGGAATTATCTAGTTAATGTAGTCATAACTTATACACTAGAGCCCCGACTTGCGTCGCTTTTTAAAAACTGGAAAAATTCGATTTGCGTCGTTTCGATTTCGATTTGCGTCGTTAAAAGGGTTACATTTTTTTACTGCAGCATTGTGGATTACCTATTATAGCATTTGTAGTGTCTGACTTAGCATCTTTTCTGTCTTTTAGCATTTCTACAACTTCTGGCAACACTGATCGTTACCTGTACATTAAGAAGTTTTCAAATTGCGTGAAATAAGGGAAATTCCCTTTACTTTGTGGTGCTAAGAACAACTGTCTGGACGTAATAAAACGATTTAAATCGGGAGAAAAGGCTGTTAATATAGGTCCAAGAGCTCTGGACTAGCACCTTCAACAGTGGAAACAATTTGCAACGGAGACAGTGATAAAATAAATCAATTAGCTGAAATTGTCACACCACTGCGATCTCAACAAGATACTATAGCAAGAAATCCCTTATTGGTTAAGATAGAGTACCTTCTTTCAATTTGGATACATGATCAAAATAATAACTTGTTTTTTTTTTTTATAAAAAATACACAATTTTTAGCTTTGTTTCGAAATTTTTCCTCAAAAAATTAAATTACAGTGCATGTATGTATGTGGTCGCATTTTGCATGGGAGCCAGATTTTAGATTTTCGGTCTATGGGACCGGCTTTTCAACTAGTATAACTTAATAGATCTAATTAAATAGTTGTTTTCATAATATGGGGAACTTTGGGTCCCACTAGGCACGACTAGGCACCGTCGGATTGAGCTAAAAAATTACGACATGATTTCTTACACCAAACCTCATATTTTAAGCAGCGCACACAATTAAATTTCAAAAAAAAAAAATTGCGACCACCTAATGTATTTAGAAAAAGGTGATTCGATTTGCGTTGTTTCGATTTGCGTCGCGTTTCTCCGGTCCCCATTGACGTGGCAAGTCGGGGCTCTGGTGTACTTTTGATGAGTTAAAAAATAGTCGAGGGTAAAGAAAACATTAATTTCTATGCCTGGTCAAAATTTCGTCCAAATCTACTTCCACAAAGTGTGTCAAAAGGTCATTGGAAAAAAACGTATATAATTTTTTCTTTGAAAATTTCATAGACATCCGATTTGACGAAAACTTTAAACTCGATTTTCTCAAAACACCAAAAAAATTATACACTATTGTTCTATTAAGGGGACGATATGAGTTGTATGTATGAGTTTTTTTGTGTATTATTGGAAACAAAATATTTGGATTACGTGTCCAAAAAATTTCTAACTGACCTCAATTAATATGAACATATTTTAGGAATTAAACAAAGTGGAAATATAAGCAGAAATTATATTTTTGGCTCAACTGCAAGTAAATATATATATGTAGACTCTACATTGTAGAGGCACTATTTCTACACTATAACTCGGTGTCCTGCTTACAATAATTAATCGGAAAGAAGTCAAATCAATGAATGTCACCACACAATGTTTTTGTATATAACGTATGTGGAATGAAATCTGCACAATTTTTCTAAAACTTTAAAAGTACACTGACGATCAATCTTGTAATGTTCACCGTTATATTTGTTATACCACGTGTCTTAGTAGCGAATATTGCGAAATTAGTACTAATCGCTCGAAAATTGCTCTCACCATGACAATAAAAAAAGTACTATATCAAAAAGAATGTGTAATTTTTTCGACTTTTTTCCTTCTTGGCCAAAGTCGAAAATAATTTTTCATGTTCTTGACTAAGGAGAAAGTCGCGGAACTACATACAGTATCTGAGCGAAGTATGAAATAAAAAAAAGTGCAGAAAGTAAACCTGGTTCTAATGAAGCTTGAATTTTGGGAGATTTATCAAATAGGTCACGGCTTCAAAAAATAACAAATCGTAAAGCGGCAAAATCGGGCCGAGCGCTTGGAAAATGTTTAATGTCATAGTAAAACGGTGAAAAATTATATCAACACAATTGAAATACAGAAAAAAACGAAAGAATAAACCATGTACAACTAAATTTCAAGATATTCTCCAAAAAGCCGACTGCGAAAATTGTTACAAAATTTTTTTTTGTCAGAAACGATGTAATCTGCATTTAGAAAGAGTGACAAGTAACCCACTATTTTGAAGGGAAGAAGAAAGCCTCTGTCGAAACTAAGTACAATAAAAGGGCTTAGTTCCCGTTTAACCACCAAAATAATAACTGAGCTCCGCCAAATGGCAACATCTGTATTTTCAACAGCAATGAATAAAGTTCCACCTAACTATCTTAAAGCCGCTCGTATGAGATACAACTCGATGTCAGTGTTTAGCTCATGATTCATATCACGTCGATACTTTCCATTAACGACCCATATAATTTACGAAGTATTTTTCCTTCGAATACTGCCAGAATCTGTTGCCAGGATTCTGAACCATACATCAAGACAAGTAGAACCTGTATCTGGTATAGCTGGATTTTTGTTCGCCGAGAGAGGGCTCTGTCATTAAATCGCTAGCTTAGTGCGTATGAGTATTTATTTGCAATCAGTATTCTTCTCCGGATTTTGAGGCTGACATTATTTGGTTTGTTGATGGCGGATAAAACTATCTACCACGTCGACATTATCGTTGTCAACGTTCACGCAATTTCCAAACGACTAGATTCCATGTTCGTTTAACTAATAACTTCGATTTGTCCTCGTTCACCATCAGACCCATTTTCGCTGATTCCTTTTATATACTTGAGAACGCTGCAGTCACATCCCACAATTTTGGACCGGTGATGTCTACGACATTAGCGTACGCGAGTAGCATTTGACTTTTGTTGAATATCATGCCACTCGTGTTTACCGCAGCTTTTCTTATTATCATCTCCATCACCATGTTGAAGAGGTCACACTTTAGGCCTTCACCTTGTATTAGGCCTCGTCTGATATAGAATGGCTCCGTAAGGTCCTTTCCAATCTTTACTGAACACTTCGTATCAGTCAGCGTCATTCCACAAAGGTGCAATAGCTTCGCTGGAATACTAAACTCAGCAATGGCTTCGAGTAATTTTTGCCGTATCGGGCTGTCGAAGGCAGCTTTATAGTCGACGAAAAGATGGTACGTGACGATCTGTTTCTCTTGAGTCTTTGCCAGGATTATCCGAAGTGTGAATATATGGCCAATTGTTGATTAAGCCAAACCGTGCGTAGGAACTGGTGCATGCTTGTTAGCAGCTCCTCGCCACCAGACTTGAAGAGCTATGCCGGAAGTCCGTCGACACCGGCTGCTTTATTATTTTTAAGTCGCGATATTGCACTTCTTACCTCGGCTAGACTTGGTGGTGGGCAATCTAAGCCGCCGTCGACAATTGGCGTGATACCTTCACGTGCGCTGCCTTCTGGTACCAGCAGTTGCTGGAAGTGTTCTCTCCATATATGCAGCACACTCTGCGTATCTGTAACCAGAATTCCGTCCTTGTCCTTAAAGGTGATGAAACCACTACCGTAGCCTTTTGCTTTTACTTCCTGGTAAAATTGTCAGGCCTCACCTCGCTCTATATCTTCGTTTTCCCGTCGCTTCACCTGACACTTTTTTCGCTTAAATGGATGTCTCGCCTTTTTTACAGTCTCCTTGTGCCGTTCCCTAACGGCCCGGGTTACAATTGGCTGTAGCGTTGCCCTATAAGCAGCATCATATTGCGCTATGCGACATTCTTTATCGTACCAGAATTAGTCTGAGCGCTGTTTTTCATATCCCAGCACGGTTGTTGCGGCGGATGCCGTGGAATGCGCAATATGTTACCACTATGTATCGGGAACGTCAGAAGTAGAGGCGTTATGTCGTAGTAGTTGGGAGAACTGGTTGGAGTAGGCAGTGGCTATCTCTGGGGTATGTAGCTTCGCGATGTCCAACTGTTTTTTTTTTTTGGTTACGTGCATTTTTCGCTCTGCTCAATCTGTACCAACAATACATACTAAATATCAGCTTATACCTCTTATAGTTCATAATATACAGTATTTTAAAATATCAAGTTTTACAACAAGCTCACTGATCCATTCCGCCCATTCTTTGTTGGATCACTAAATTTGATGTCAAATGCATCCATACAAATTTTCAACAGTCCTCTACTTTCCAGGGTCCTAGTCATATTAAAAATGAAAATAACCTATTTCGCCACCGACCGCACAGCTAAATACATTCTGTTAAAATTTCAAAAAGAATGGTTAAACCGTTTTCGGTTCTATACGGAATTAAAAAAATACAAATTAACAAAGGCAAAAACTCATTTTCCTACATAAAGATTTGAACTCTTTCGCTGCCACCCTAGCGAATTTGCATACAGCAAATGGTTGTGAAAATAATTTTTGATTACCAAACTACCCTAAAACGACAAAGAAAAACTCTGTCACACAAACATGTTGACTGCAATTTTCGGTTTTTGTCGCACTTTCATTAGCCAAGTGAGTTTACTAAGCGATTTCTGAGAAAATGTTTTTTTTTATCTTTTGTATACCAAAGGCATTTTGGCTAATTATTGAGTTCTTAGTATTACAAAAGTCGACCTAGTTATACAGAAAATTTTTAAAGTTTTTAAATACATTAATAGCTGAATTGATTTTAGAAAACCTTAAGTGTTGACGTATTTTCGAATACAATAAATCTTCCAATAAATACAGCTTCACCTAATGATCTTTTTGTCTTTTCATTCAGGTCAAATTTTTGTAGAAAAAGTATACGCATCGCATATTCTAGAGTCACAACACACAAATGTTTTCTTTTCCACAGTGCCAATTTGAACAATGTTGACAAAACCGTTTGAAATACAAATTTGCATACAAATTAAGGCTACAGTATAAAATTGATTTTAGTTTGGCTATTGGACCGGTGACTATATACCCCCACTAATTTTCACCCAAAAAAATTATAAAAGCTAGAACCAAATGGAGTCTTCTTGGCTTTGTGCTCTTCAACAAGATGACAAACGAAAGAACAAGTGAATACATTGAGAAATCAATATTTTTACATTAGACTTTTGTTAAAGTCATGGAGTCTAACTGTTTCTCGCCGTATGGGTTAGCCAAAATACAGCAGTTGACTTCTGGTCGGCGGCATATTAAGTTAGTTTGCTAGATAATTTCCATATACCTGCCACATATAAAGAAACAAAAAGCAAACAACAATATTAAGCAAAAGGCGAAAACAAAAACAAATGATTGCAAAAAGAAAGGTGATCGTGTTAATTGCCTTCTGGCAATCATTTACCCAAATAGGGAACTTGGTATTAACAGCACACCAATCCATTCCATTCTATACTATCTGTTCTTCGGAGGCATCCACAATCTACCGCTGAGAATAATAGAAAGAGGTGAATATCAATGCTGCTGCTTCAGTTTATTTTCTCTGTTCGCTGTTACATTAGAGGAAGCAAATCATTAACATAATTAACAACAAATGACCAAAATCAACACATAGATTCTTTGGGGTAATTATGACAAAACAAATGATGATGAGACAATGACGACGATGGCAGAATGCTATGAAATGATGCTTATAAGTGTCGAAATGATGAAAAGAAAGAAGAAAAGTCTATGTGAGTTTCACGTTTGTAATTTTTTTGTTTCTATATAAGAAGATCTTCTGGAAGTAATTAGGGTCACTACATATGACCTTTTAATAGTACTGTACAAAAGTTATGCCAAGTTTACAGTAAATGTGAAATATTTACCTTTTGTGCTCAATTTACTAAATTTGAAGATGGTGTAAATACTAATGGATAACTTTTTTGTGCCGACATTTTCATTCATTGGCGATAAGTTTCGCAAATTGAAAAAGAAACACCATTGGGTGAAAATAAATAATCACAAGTGTTTGAATATTAAAGGTGTACTTTTACTATACCTAACAAGAAAAGTTATTGTTGATTGATATTGGAAAGAAAAAACCCAGTAAGAAAGTTTCAGTCGGAAAAACCAACTTACATATACCCTCACAATCAGTAAAACATATAATTTGTTAGTTAGTGATATTATTACTTACATATACCCTCACCCTCAGTAAAATATATAATTTGCTAGTAAAGTGATATTATTACTCGATTTCTATAGTGGGCGGAGTGGTACATTTGTATGGGAGGTACCAGAAGGCGCGAGGCTAGACTTCCAATTTGTTCTCTTAAACTTTATCCTGCTTGAACTTTACTAAATACAGAATTTGGACACGATCACGTTGGGTGTATTGAATGTTACATTTGTATTGGAGGTACCAGAAGGGGCGTGGCTAGGCTTCTAATTTGTGAGGGTATAATTAAATATCAGATATAAACGAATCAATTGGTGGCTCAGTTAGTACAATAAGACTAAAGTTAAATTTTGTATAAAACTAAATTAAAATGTTTTTTACAGTATGTCGTATACTAGCTTTCCCGGCTCGCGTTGCTTCGCCCGTACATACAATGAATCTTCTTATGAATTTAAGCAATACATGTAAAATGCAAACGCTTCATAACACTAACGAACACCCCTTTTATGTGATTGTAGCTCCATCCCTGAGTGATGGTACTGCTTTAGTCCACTTTTATCGCTTAAAGTACGAATTTCAAAAGATACATTCGTATCGCACAACTAAAATGGACTGGCACCCATGTCCATATACGATTATAGCCGTTTGGTCTAGGCGATAGTACCAGTTTTATCCCTTTTCCGGTATTTTTACAACTGAAGAACGCATTTCAAAAAATTCTTCACAACGCACAACTAAAATATTCACTTCAATTCACCTTTAGTCGTTTAGTAAAGTTGAAACCCTTTTCTGCCTTTTTTTACCCCTAAATGGCAAGAATTTCGAAAACCCTCCTTGCGTCGTTCTAATTCCATAGGGAGCAAGCTCATATAAATTATCATAATTATATCATTATTGGTCTGGGCGATAGAAATATTTTTATCCCTTATTCGATTTATTTTGTACCCAGAAATACCGGATTTAAAAAAATCTTCAATTAAATTGTGAGCATTCATATATCAACTTTCCCATATCAATTATAAGATTGGTCTGGGTGATGGCACAAGTTTTATCTCTTATTGCTCATTTTTACCCCTAAAACTACGAGTTTCCAAAAATCCATTCTGGCTTTTACTCGAAAAGGGGAACAACCACTTCAAATTTCATCATCATTATGAAAATGTTATTTCAAAGGTTCTATTAATGTGACAGTCATAACAATATTTCCAAATGGGCTTTGGCACCGCCCATTTCCCAGCAAGACGTAATCCCCCATGTACCATTTACATATATCGAAAATTTTATTTTCATACCTTACATGGATCGTAAAATATAAACGGTTGTCTAATTATGTTTTCATGTAGTTTATGACAGAGGCCCTATGGATAGTGCTACACAGTGAAAATTTCATTGCAATCGGTTCATTTGTTTCGCCCAGATACCGATTTTTTCTAAAAGGGGCGTGGCACCGCCCATTTTCCAGCGAGACATAATCCTCTTTGTATCAGCAACATATGTAGCAAATCTCACGTTCATACCTCTAATGGATCTTGAGATATGACCGATTAAACATTCGGTCTGTGTGGGAGGTGCCACGCCCCTTTGTCTAATTATGTTTTCATGTAGCCTATGGTAGAGGTCCTATGGACAGTATCACACAAAGAAAATATTTTTGCAATTGGTCCATTCATTTGGTCAATATAACAAATTTTTTGAAAAAGGTCGTGGCACCGCCCACTTTCCACAAACATAGTTTTTTTTTTACACGACTTCGACTTCGTACCTATAATGGTTTAAAAGATACAGCCATTTTAAAATTCCAGTTGTATGGGGCGATGCTACGCCCATTTTATCCCCTTGCAGTTCGAATTTTGAAAAATTTCGTAGTGCGAGACTACGTCATAAAAGAAATCTACATTCAAAATTTCACGGTTCTAGCTTTAGACGTTTGGACTGGGGAATGATCAGTCAGTCACCCAAGCCTTTTATATATATTTATATTGACTTCTATAAAAATTTTAGGTATTAAGTCTACGTACAACATAAAAATTGTATTTTTTAGCTTACTAATAATGGAATATTCGAATATAAATTACAAATATAAATGCCTCCTACTTCTGCAGGTATTTAATTTTATTATTTTTGTACAAAATTGTAACAATAATATCTATGAAAAAGTATCTGAAAGTTCATTAAAATTCCACAAGGAAATATACTCTCTTCCCATGACCAATGGTTTTAGGTAAACATCTTGCTAAAACTCTCTCTCTCTCTTTCTTTCTCTCTGCATTTGTTTGCACACAAATCTCTTGTTGACCTTAATGTCTTATTTTATTCGTTGTTCACATTAAGTTCACAATGTAATATATTCCCATGATTAATCGATTAGAACAACTAACTTTATAATGTAACACTCGGCTACTCTTGGTGATTTTTATAAACAAATACATAAAATATACCACTATGTAGTGATCACGAAGTATGTATAACAACAGACAATATAGCAAATTATTATTTATAATTTCACTATAATTTTGTTCTAATTCTATGTCTGAACTTGTTTTTATTTGTCTGGGCAACAGCTTCGGGTAGTGTCATAGTTCTTGCCGTTAGTTAGTTAGTAAAAACACCAAACAGATGTCGGTGATTAAGACGGCAAGTTGGAAATAAGTAAGAAACTAAAGACATTTTTTGTTCACATAACAAAGAAATTAAGGCTACAATTTGTAATTGCATTTTTCCTGTAGTTATTGCTCTGTTGATTTTTTGTCAGTGTTTTATGGCTTGCGGTATGGATGTCTGGAAGTCAAATTTAGTTTTTCTTACATATTGGATTCTTTTGTATTCATTTCGGGAAAAAATTTATGTATTTTATGATAGTTGAATTACATGCCCATATGAAAAAGATAAGAAATTTCACCTTTATAGGTTATTGATTTTCCAAAGTTTTTAAAATTGTTTCTTTTCAAAATGTTAGTTTTTGTAGTTTTTGACATGAAAGGGAGTCAAAAAAAACGTCACAATAGGACCGAAGGGGACCTTTTCCTGGGCTCCCTAGGCTCCCTTGACGTGATACACCAATTTCAGGAGTACCGATCAACTTAGTAGGCTGGCCTCTAACCGATACAATTTACTAGAACGCTAATAAATTTTTCGCTTTCAAAAGTGTTATTCCGAATCTCAGATACCCTTCACCATTTGTAACTTGTCATTTGCACTACAACTTTATTTTATTAAATTTTGTACCGCAAAAACAGGGTAGCTTGTATGAGAGGTGAATGTTACTTTTAGCCGATGAAATCCATTATTTGTCAGTAATTTTTTATTACTACTGAAATTTCAAAACTGAGCTTGAATTGTTTATATGTGCTAAGACTATTTTTGTGACATTTTTAACCCACAAAAAGGGAAAGTTCGTGTGGGAGGTAAAAATATATATATATAAAAGTCTTGGGTGACTGACTGATCACTGTCCTGCCCAAACGGCTAAAGCTAGAACCGTGAAATTTAGAATGTAGGTTACTTTTATGACATAGGCATGCAATAAGAAAGCATTTTTAGAAATTCGGACTGCAAGAAGGTAAAATGGGATAGGCGCCGTACAACTCGAATATTCAAATGGCTGTATCTTTTAACCGATTATAATTACGATGTCGAGATGCAGTACGTGCATCGGTCGTATAAGAAAAAATACTTCCTTAGTGGAAAGTGGGCGATACTACGCCCCTTTTTAGAAAATCGTTATATGGGCCAAATACATGGACCGATTGTAATTATATTTTCATTGTTTGATACTGTCTATAGGGCCCCTATCATAGGCTATATGAAAACATAGTTAGACAATGGGGCGTGGCACCGCCCACACAAACCGAAATTTCAATCGTTTACATCTCAGGACCCATCAGGGGTATGCATACGAGATTTGGTATATATGTTACTGGTACAAGAAGGATTGGGTCTAGTTGGAAAATGGGCGGTGCCACGCCCCTTTTGGAAAAATCGTGATCTCGGTTAAATAATTGGACCGAATGGGATAACATTTTTACTGTGTAGTACTTTCCGTAGGGCCTCTACAATAGGCTACATGAAAACATAATTGGACAAAGGGGCGTGGGGCATCGTCCACAAAAAACAAAATTACAATCGTTTAAACTATTACGTCTTGCTGGCAAATGGGCGGTGCCACGCTCCTTTTGAAAAAATTGTTATGTCGTTCATATTAATAGAAAGATTGTAATAACATTTTCATATATTTAAAACTAGCTGGCCCGGCAAACTTCGTCCTGCCTCCAAATTTTTGTAAAATATGTTGAGTGTAGTTGAAATCTAATAACGATTGGTTTATTTCTTTGACCTCTAAAATATTTCAATTTAAAGGGCGAGGTTTTCCCGGACAAATTCTGTTCTTCATATATCTTAAAGATTATTATATATTATTATAAGAATTGCTAAAACGAATCAGCAGTGTCGTCCATGATGTGATGAAAACTTACTTATTGATAGGCATATACTCTAAAACCACATTTTTAAGCCGATTGACTGACATATGACTTTCGTCGTTGGTGTACTGGGTGATTGTACCTTTTTATCCAAAAATTACTTCATTACGCTCAGCAACCCCATTAACCGTATGGTCTGGGTGATATCAACAGTTATTTTTTTGATGATCAAACAAACATAGATTCTGAATTTCAGTTAAATTGGCCCATTCGTTAAAATTTTTATTGTAAACCGACCAAAGCGCCAGCTACCGGGTCCATTTGTACATAAAATGTTATCTCATGATCAAACGAATATCCATTCTAAATTTCAATTGAATTGGTACATTCATTCAAATTCTCGATATAAATCCACCCTAGCGCCACCTGGAATTGATTTTTTTCAACACAAACAATCTACGGCAAATTTCAAATCGAATAAAAAAAATCAGTCAAATCGCTCCAGCCGTTCTCAAGTGATGGGTTTACATACGTGGACCATTTCATTTTTATATATATAGATTGTCTACTGTCTGTAGATAGGATGATGAAATTTGGGATGGTGATTCCCCTTTTCGAGTAAACGTTAGCTAAGAATGGATTTTTGGAAATTCGTACTTTTAGGGGGTAAAAATTACCAATCAAGGATAAAAGGTATACCCTCACCCAGGCCAATCGGCTAATGCTATAATCGCAAAAATTTATATGGAATTGTTTGCTATTAAAGTGGATTTGTTTATATCCAATATTTCTGGGTAAAAAAAAATCGAAAAAGGTATAAAAATGTTACTATCGCCGAGACCAAACGGCTAATGATGTAATCATGATTATTTACATAGGCTTGCTCCCTATGGGTTTTCGAAATTCTTACCTTTTAGGGGTAAAATGGAAGTGAATATTTCAGTTGTGTGTGCTGTGAAGTAATTTTTCGAAATTCGTTCTTTAGTTTGAAAAATACCGAAAAGGGATAAAACTTATGATATCACCTAGATCATATATTACGAAAATGTATATAGAATTGCTCCGTGTAGAATTAGAGAGCCACCTGATGGGGTTTTTGAATTTCGAACATTTAGGGGTAAAATAACCGAATGGGGATAAATTTGGTACCATTACCCAGACCAAACGGCCAAAGCTATAATCGTATATGGGCATGCTTCCTATAGAATTAGAGGGGGACCACTCCATTTTAGTTGTGCGATACGAATGTTTCTTTTGAAATTCGCACATTTAGGAATAAAAAGGTACAATCACTCAGACCAATGGGATAAAGCTACAATCACATAAATGAAGTGTTCGTTCGTCTTATGAAGCATTTGCATTTTACCTGTATTGCTTTAAGTCATACGAAGGTTCATTGTAAGTACGGTTGAAGCAACGCGAGCCGGGAAAGCTAGTTTTACATAATTCCCTTCTAGGATGATACACTGATTAAAGCGACCCTCCAACTTTTCGATACCACTGTTGTAGTACGATTTGTCCTTTGAATAAAAAAAATAGGCCTCAGTTTCGGCTATCAACTCTTCATTCGACGAAAATTTCTACCCAGCGAGCATTCTTTTGAGGGGTGAGGTTGTAATATCTGTTGTCTCAGGAATCTAAATTGTATAATGGTTTAAAAAAAAGTAAATCTTAAATAAAGTACGATAAGTTTGTCCCTAACTAAAAATAATAAAATTTATATTTTTTTTTTGAAAAAAAATTTGTTTTGTTTGTAACATCTATTAAGATCCAAATCCAATCCAATTTCTTTTTTCTTTGAATTTTTAACAGTTAACCTCTTTGGAAACAAATTTAAAATCTTAAAAAAATTTTAAAAAAATCTTAAAAAAATGTAAATGTCTATCTTTAGCAAAAAGAGTTTTTTTTTATTATTTTCAATTAATTAAATTTTTGTACCGGCTCTTTAATACAAATCTATAAAAAGTACGCCTGAACGGCTTTTTACAAATGGTGAATATTTTTAAATCAATTGCGTCGTTATCGCAAATAAAAAACTATTTAAAAAAAAAAATTTGGATGACATATCTTAAATTTATTTTAAATAAAATATTTACAATATTTTTTTTAAAAAGTAATTGCTTTAAAATTGATTGATTTTAGTTGAAAATTGTTCTTTTTATAAATTTATAAAAAAAACTAAAATTTTTAAAAGTGGAAACTCATCAAATTGAATTTGAATGTTACTAATTTAAATTCAAAACATGGAAATTTAATTCTAAACTCATCAATTAATATTCAAAACTTGTCAATAATGATCATCATTTTGAAAAATAAAATTATAAGCAAACAAAAAAATTTTCTTTTAAAAAAAGAAAAAATTAAAGTAAGTGGGTTTTAAAAAAATAAAAAATATTTTACAAATAATTTCTTAATTTTTTTTACCTTAATAAGAAAATGTAATAAAATTTGTTGAAGATCAATCAAAAGAAATTTAAAGCTCTTCGTCAGATAAAACGGCCAATTCGCCAATTGAAGCTCTAAATTAATAAAATTTAATTAAAATCTAATCATTTGATAATCAAAATATTAAAATTCGAAACAAAAAAAAACAAAAAAATTCAAAAATAATATTTTTTATATCACTTTTTGTAGTTAGCAAAAAGTAAATTTAATTTGCATACCAAATTAAGCGTATATTCATTAACTTATTAATGGTGTGTCACACAATCGCATCGTCTTATTTTGAATTTGATAAAAATGGGAATGAATCGTCCCAATTCATATCATAGTTAAATAGATCTCTCTTATTATGACCATTATTGTTAGCAAATGTAAAGTTGATTTTGACACATTTAAGCTTAAGAGGTTATTGCGACATTCACTTGTTTGCAGATGAGTCAGTACTTATTAATAAAATTGCCAAATTTTTTCAATGGAAACAAATTAAATCGACATTTTGTTTTAAGACGATGACGTTTCTTTGCACAACATTCACTTAGTCAGTATAAAAGCTCTGCCCACACCGTTTAATAGTTTAATAAAAAAAATCTGCAAATATCTAGAAACCTTTCAATTATGACTTAACATACTATATTACCTGTGGATATGAGCCTGATCCTAATATGCCAAATGGTTAACATTATAAATTGGTAAAATCGTATCTCAAAACTTTCGCCAACTTTTGGTGTTTAAATGTGTAAAATTTTTAAATAAAAATCTTCTGTGCCAGTTAAAAAAAAATTATAAATTTATGTATACAAAAACAATTGTCAACTTACCTTGTGAGTGCTTAATAAGTAAATCCAAATGCAATCAATAACCGTTCGTTTTGCACAAATAGTCGTTTGTAATCCACAAATTCTTTAACAATTTTATTTTTCGCCAAATTTCAAATCTCATTTAACACTGCAGTACACAAAAATGCATCACCTCCAATAGAAATTGGATCAATTTAATGCATGAGACCGACATTAAAGCATTTCATTTAATTTCTTCTTTTTTTTTTGTTTGTTAGTTTTCTACTCTCACACTATTGGGCTTACAGCTTTAGCCTTTCGTTTGCTTTTCGTTAGCTTAGTTTGAAATAGTTTTCATTCGTTTGATCGCGCTTTTCCTGGGGTTTAGTTTAAATCACGATTTTAGAATTAACAAACAGTATTAAACATTTGGAATTCTTTTAACCTTTTAACACACAAACAACAATTGAAATATGTTACATCGCGCACACAAGTCAAGCCGACACGGCATTCATTCATTCACAAGTTCCACCACCACACAGCATAGAAATGACTGGAGTTCGAGTGGTATGTAGTTGTAAAAATTACAATTTTCCGAAAATTACGTGTGGCATGCAACCAACATACACTATGAATACGGAGATACGTCTATGAATTCTAAATAACCGTATGCTGTAGCTTTATTATTCGAAGCTAAAACCGAGCTGCTACTATGAAAACCGCTTATCCGCTCTTTACAACCGTCAATGGTAAAAGTCTAACAAAGACTGAATGTCATGATCATGCAGCTAGAGATGAATCGCTTGTGTTGGTTGTGTTTGTCTGTTGTTTGATAGTTTGATTTGGCCAAGTTGTAACGGTGCGGTGGTGCGCCCAACAATGCTCGATGTATTCGGGCTTTCTTTCTCTTAATGCTTTTCGGATGGTATGGTGTAGCAGCCAACAATCCAGCATTGAATGGGCGAAGATAAACAAAATGAATAATGCCACAAACGATACATTTGTTATTTCGTGTTACAGATACAGTGGCTTTGAGGGTAGTGACTCAGTAGGTCTTATTCGTAGAATAAAACTATATTATCGAGATGATACTCACCATCGGCGTAGTTTTGTGGCACACTTTTTTTTTTTATCAACTTGTAGTGTAAACTCGATTGTACGGAAATGGCAATGGACACCTAGGTGCAGTCAAGGTACGCACGCGATTAAGAAGTGCTAAAAACGCTCGTAAAGATGGAAATAACAGAGCTACATACCACCGAGATAGCCAATGTCTACTCCAAACAACACTCTCAATGAATGCAAACAACCCCCCTTAATTCTGATGTTCCCGACACGCAGTGGCAGCATATTACGCATTCTATGACCACTCCGGCAAGCGCTGGTACGACGAGAATTGTCGCATAATGTCTGCTGTATACAAGGCAGAACTGCGGTCAATGGTAACGCGTGCGGTGACAGAACGATACAATGAGAAGAGAAGGGAGGTGATACGCCTTTTCAAGCGGACAAAGGGTCTATAGAAGACAAGAGAGAGAGAGAGAGAGAGAGCCAGGAAATTGAAAATTACAGGGTTAGAGGTAAAGCCTGAAAGTTCTACCAAAAGATATAAATGACACTGACTGACATGAAGTCTTCAATGAAAATAGGCAAACATCTGATAGCCATTTTCTGCCAAGCTATACTTTGGACAAGGCGACAGTTTTGTCATCGAGCTGATCATGGGAAAGTATACACTACTGGCACCATCTTTAATAAAAGCCACATGCTGCTCGGGAATGCCGATGACTGCGGGATGTTACTGCAGCCTTTCAAAAATTGAGAAGCAGTCGACAAAAGTGGGACTGATGATAACTGAAGACAAACCCATGTTATCTGTTACAATGTAAAAAGAGACTACTCATTTGGGACGCTGTGAGAACGTTGACAACTATAACTTAAAAGTCGTTGATGGTTTTGTCTAACTTGGCTCCGCCGTAGAGCTCCGTATTTGTGGTACTACTGTGGACAGAGAAGGCCTGGAAACGTGCTTTTTGACACCCATCAGAGCATGGCTAACTGTGAGGGCCGAAACCTAAAACCCAGACACACCGGCTCAGAGTCAGCGGTACCCTGGTCAGAGTCTGACCCAGAATGGGCGGCTGTAATAAAATCCTGGCAGGAGGAGGAAACTGTGACGAGGTGCGCTGGGCTTCCAACCCGCCAACTACGTTTAAACTATTGCAATAAAAAGAAGTTTGAAAATAATAAAACAAACCCTCCAAAATGTTGACGACCACCGCAAACGAATTTAGGACTATGATTTGAGGATATGCACCTGGAATGTTAGAACACTGTATAGACCGGGTGCCTCCATCCAACTGGCGGAAGTCCTCGAAGAATACAATAACCGCTTTACAGGAAATCCGGTGGACAGAACACGGGTTCTCGCGCATGAAAGCTTGCGACTTCTACTAACGCGGCCATGCGGACAAGCTCGAGTTTGGATGTGGATTTGTTGTTGGCAATAGATTGCGACACCTAGTCTCACAGATCAACCCACTGTGTGAACGAATTGCCACCATTAGAGTCAAGACAAGGTTTTTCTACATAATACTTATATGTGCCTATGCTCTGACAGAAGAGAAATGCGATGATTACAAAGACGAGTTCTACGAGAGCCTAGAAAATGTATATACATACCGTAGCCCCAGCCATGACTTCAATATTGTACTGACGATTTTAATGCTAAAATAGGCAGGAGCCTACCATCGGAAAATTCAGTCTGCACACCGAACCGTCGAACAATGGCATCAGACTGATTGATTTCTCTGCGGAAAGAAATAGATTTGAGAAATAGATAAGCCAACATGGTTATCACCTGATCATTTGACGAGGAATCAGATAGATCACGTGGTAGTCGATGGAAGGCACGCATCGAGTGTTCTGAGCGTACGAGTGATTAGGGGTGCGAACAATGACTCCGATCACTGCTTTACCGCAGTTAGGGTACGCACAAGGCTAAGCATGGCGAAAAATGTTCGTAAAGCATAATGACCATCGGTAAACTGCGGTAGCGGACGCCTACTCCAGCCACCTATCTCAACTGCTACATAATGCTCCAACCCGTGATAATATTACCTCGCAATGACAATATATAGCCGATTCCATACAACGGACAGCGAGAAGCGTACTGGGAAACTCAAAACTGTCTCATGAAGATGCCTGGTTGGATGATGAATGTTGCAATGCCACGAGAGAGACTGATGCTGCATACAGGGCAAAACTGCGACCAATGGCGACGCGAGCTGTTCGTGAACGGCACAGGCAGATGAGACGAGAGGCAACACGTCTTTTTAGACTGAAAAAGAAAGAGCTGAAGAAGAGACAGTATGAGTGCACAGAGTTGCTACAAAGTAGATGGGAAGCCTGAAAATTCTACCAGAGAATTAAGGCGAGAATGCGTGGAACAGGGTTGCACTCCTGTAAGGACAGCGAGCGCCAGCTAGTGACACACCTGGATAACGTTGGAGGTATGGAGAGAAATTTCAGCAATTGTGAAAAAACTAATTGGACCTTACACAGTAGCACATTTTCCAACTTCAAACTCTTGAACCAATTGAGTCCAACAAAATCTAAAAGCATATGATAGTAGAAGAAAAACCCTCACTGGGTTTTGAATTATTAGCTAAGGGTTTCTTTTAATTCAAATTTGAAGTTGAGTGGAGGATTTTAGTAGTCCATATCTCGTGAACTATTTCAAATATTGCTTTTCTTTCTTCAGCAAATTTTTAGCTCTTAATCAGATCTAAAAATTTTACCTTGAGATAAAATCAAGAAAACAACAACATCTTACTCAAATCGGCAGTAAGATGTAAAAATCGAAAATTTTCGTCATATTTTTCTGTGTTTTTTCACACTTATTTCAGAAATTGCTGCGAAATCGACCAGACATTATAAAACAAAAAGATAGCCAAAAGCAAAACAAACAACTCCACTTAACAAACCGATTTCATTTGAGGACTCGTTCACATAGTTATAGCCCCACAAAGTCATCAATAATTCAATAAGGGACCAACAAATCACTTTCAATTGTACGTTTATCGAAATTAAAAATGCTATGCTTTTTAAATTGAAATAGATACAAAATAGAAATAAATAAAAAAACAATAAAAATCTATGATGAAATTTTACGATTTTTTTTTACAGTTTTGTTGTTTTGAGTGAGGTGTTGTTGTTTTTTTTATTTTATCTGAGGGTTAAATTTTTAGATCTGTTCAAGAGCTAAAAATTTGCCGAAGAGAGATATCAAAATTTTAAATAGTTCACGAGATATAGCCTTAAGAATCAGTACATGATTTTCGAAAATTTCAAAAATGAATTAAAAAAAAAACTTAGCTAATAATTCAAAACCCAGTTGGGGATTTTCTTCTACCATCATAAGCTTTCAGATTTTGGCGGTCTCAATTGGTTCAAGTTTTTACTGCTGCACAGTGTTATCAGTGCGGCTTTAGACCTGGTAAATCTACGACGGATCAAATATTCACCTTACGACAAATCCTGGAAAAAAAACTCATGAAAAGCAGATCGACACCTACCACTTCTTTGTCGACTACCAAGCTGTCTTCGACTCTCCGATAAAAAAATATGCTATATGAGGCCATGTCTGTGTTTGGTATTTCTGAAAAGCTGATTCGACTTTGCAGATGTACTTGGAAAACATCAAATCCATAGTTAAGATTGCTAATGATTACTCCTAACCATTCAACACGAAAAGAGCTCTCAGGCAGGGTGATAGCTTGTCCTGTGCACTATGTATTTAATATAGTTATGGAGAGGGTCATGAGAAAGGCTGGTGTCAACATGTCTGGCACCATATTCCACAAGAGCCACATGCCACTAGCCTATGCCGATTATATGGACATCATTGGCCGAAATCTTCGGGATGTTACTCCAGTTTTCTTACCACTAGAAAAGGAGTCAGCAAAAATGGATTTAGCGGTCAACGAGGACAAAACAAAAATAATGATTTCGACGAACAAAGAGTCCTCTCGATAGGAACGCACCGTGAACGTTGACCATTATTGTTTTGAGGTAGTAGATGATCTTCCGTCAATAAGAAAAATAATGGAGTCTAATGTATGACCGACCTTTCATCAGTTTCTCAGATCATATCTACCCTCTACCTTCAACTCTTCACTTTGTACCCATACAATCTTTCAAACCACTGTGCTTGCAAAGTTAACACTCAAACAAGTCGTCAACAGCAAACAACAACAATTGTGGTAACAACGACAACAAGTAGCACATATTGAGATCTCTCAGATGTCGTTTGCAACCCAAGTTGTAAAGTCAGTTGTAATGGCTGGAATTGTAAGACTGAGACAACCAAAACACAACCTGTAAAACCAACCAACAATATGAACACAACAACCACCACCATCTTCATCATCATCATCGTCACCACAAATCTGGGCACTTTTTTTTCGAGAAATAACTACAATACGATAGACTCGTATTTATTTTGTTTGCTTTAATTTTATTGTTGCTGTAATGTGTAAATTGTTACTGTTGTTGGTGGCTGTTTTTTTGTTTTTTTTTGGCAAATTTGTTGATTTGCTGCCTAGACTGAAAATTAAACCGATATTTTGTAAAGCTTGGGCAATGATTAAAGCTCTGGCATTCAATGTTTGTGGTATTGTTTACCTAGTACCTGCAACATTTTTTACATTGTTGTTAATAACCTATTGAAAACGTGTTCTATTAAATTCTGATAATCGAAATTTTCTCGCAGCATTGTTTGTTGTTACTTCATCACATTCAGTCTATAAGTTAGTGGTCCTCTACTCTAGGTTATTAGGTTTCCATGAATAGACCAATACTACTGCCAGCACCACCGCTACCGACAGTGTTTATTTGATGATTTGTTGTAAATTATACTGTTTTGACCTTGTTTGTTCTGTTCTCTCCAATTAATTCTAATCAATTGTGGTTGATTGCTGTTTGCATGATTTCCCTCTTCACCCTCCCCATTCATTTGTGGTTAATTCTATTGTATTTGTTAATAGTTTAGGTTATGGTTAATGCCAGAGCATAAAGGAAATGTTAATTCTGCTGTGGATATGCAATTTTGTGTTAGTTTTTTGTCATACCCCTTTATGTTTTGTTTGAGTTTACAATGTATTGTAGTAACATAAATTGGGTTAGTGTGCGATTCTGTGGTATTAGATTCTTTGGGATTTTTTTTCCCCAATACAATACAACCACAACTAATATATTAATGGTCACAAGACTGGAAAGAGAGTTGACATGACCAACGAAATAATGTCACAAACTGCCTATAAATGGTTTTGTAGTTATGTATTAGCATGTTGTAGAATTTAAGGAATTTGTGTTTTTGTTGGTATTCTTCTGGGAAGATAAAGATAAATTTGCAAAGAAATTTGAAATATTTGCATTTAACGGTTAAGCGCTTGACATCACTTTCACTAAAGGTGTAATGAGGCCGGTCCGTACAGATTTATTAAACTGAAACGAATACGAAAAATGTAAGTCAATGCAGATTTTAGGGTAGCCAAAGTTTGACCAAGATTGGAGTATGTTAGCCCGTGCCTCTTTTGGCTTAGAGTTTTTAAGCTGATACAGCTACATTTGGGTGGGGCATAACTCAAGAACGACTAGTCCAAGTTTGCTGAAATAAAAATTCGAAATTTAAGATTCCATTAATTTGTTCATATATCATTTCTCTGCATAATCAGCCGTTTCGCAGTTATAAATAAATTTATAAAAATAAATATTTGCCTAAAAAATTATATTTAAAAAATAATAAAAAATCCAAAACGGAAAAAACTGTCGTCT
The DNA here is from genome assembly GCA_964034835.1 of Muscina levida. Classification (NCBI taxonomy): domain Eukaryota; kingdom Metazoa; phylum Arthropoda; class Insecta; order Diptera; family Muscidae; genus Muscina; species Muscina levida. The sequence goes on along the minus strand of OZ035880.1, from coordinate 142,791,068 downwards.
TACCATTTTCACGTAATGTCACATAACCTATGAACAAAATGAGACAAAGATCAATGAAAATCTATTATCGCGTTTCGTTTTTAGTATTTAGTATCTCATTTTGGATAATATAAGTTTTTTTCCATTCAGGATATTTGGGAGGTTGGCGATATAATCGAGATAATTTGATATACGTCAACACAGTTGTCAGTAATATATCAGACACAAATTGAGGCAAATTTGGTTCGATACATTCGAACATTTTGGGAAAATATAAGTTTTTTTCCGTTCCTGGATATATGGGAGGTTGGTTTTTTGGAAAATATAAGTTTTTTCAGTTCCTGGATATATGGGAGGTTGGCGTGTCCTTCGAGATAATTTGATATAATTCAACACAGTTGTCAGTAATATATCAAAGACAAATTTGGACAATACCAATAAAAATTTAATTTTTTTTCATTTCAGGTATAAGTGAGGTGTGCGTGTCCTTAGTTTAGTTTTAGTTAGTTTTTAGTTTTAGTTTTTTTTTGGTTTCTTATCTATAAAGGCAATGCTAACTTTTTTCTTTTATGATAACTCCTTTTAGTTTTGGCCTCCGTTTGTATGAAAACACGACACTGTGCGGAGCATCGACCGCAAATCATAAAAATTAAATAATCTTTTGGTTATTACTTACTTTTATTAATTCTAAGAATCATACAAAGTCATTAACGTTATTTCCATAGAATATCGTAATTTTATTATGAATAAAAGCGAGACGCGTTCATTGATTTTCATGATCTATATATCATTTTGTTCATAGGTTATGTGACATAACGTGAAAGTAGTAAGACTTGACTTTTTTACGTTTTGGATTTTTTATTATTTTTTAAATAGAAAAAATTAAACTTTTTAGGCAATTTTTTATTTTTTTTTTTCAAAAAATGTATTTATAACTGCGAAACTGTTGATTAAGAAATTATATATATGTATAAAGATTAAAGGAATTTCAATTCTTAAATTTCGGATTTTAGATCAAAATTGGACTAGTCGTTCATGAGTTATGCCCCCCAATCTTGGCTGTAGAAGCTTAAAAGCCTTAAACCCAAAGCGGCACGGGTTAACATACTCATCCTAAAATATGTAAAGGCTTATCTTTTTTGGGTGGTGGCACCGACAAAATTTGGATTTTTTTTCCCCATATAACTTTCGATCACCCTATTGTGCACAATCACAGTTTTTATTTTGGTTAGCACAATTATAGAACATTAACGGCCATATTCATAAAAAATTTCTAAAGTAGGTATGAAGCGTTCTCTAGCTAAAGTATTCTTTAGCTCTTACAAACCTTTAATAAGAAATTGTATTCATAAAAGTTTTCTATCAGTACTATAGCTTTATGTGTTCAGGTGGCAACGCGGACTGTTATAGGTCGTTAATGATGTACAAAAACAGCTTTATAATCGGATACAAAAGCTTTATAATCGGATACCAAATATGTATTTGCACTTATAATAACTATGAACATTATTGTAGCACAATTTTTCATTGACTACGATTCTCATGATGATAAGAAAGACGTTAAAGTAAAAATTATTTTAGAAAATTTGATTTTCTTTTCCTCATGCTTAAATTATAATCGGATACCGATCACATTGTTTCATTGTTTTGATTGTTTTTACATCACGAATATTATTTCATTATTTACAAAATATTTTTGAAGAATTTTGGAGAAAAGTGTCTCGTTAGATACTTTTCTATGTGCGGAATGATTAAGAAGAAAATTTCCTACACAATGAATGCATGCAACAACTCTTTTTAATAGGAAAAATGCCGAAAAACTCAAAATAAAGATTAAAAATTCATAAATATGCAATAAATTGTACAAACGTCAAGATATAGCATGCTTAAAGTGGAGACAACCCTACTTTAACTTATTGAAGATGTGAATCGTTTATGAATATTGTTTTCTCGAAAATTGCTTAAAAATGTTTTATAAACCTCTTATAAGTTTTTATGAATAAGGCCGTAAATATTTTGTGGATGTTATTTGTGAAAATCATAAAAAGACGAGAAAAATCACGACGAAGGTATTAAATATTAGTTTTTATTACCAATTTTGCATTCTAATAATAATTGTTCATCCGATATCACTATTCCATACATCAAAAAATTAAGTACGCCATTGTATTCAGCATGTCCGAAATATTTACCATTTATGATCAGACCTAATGTAATTTTTACTGTCACGCAGTATAATAATTTGGGTGGTCAAACTACTTATTTTTTTGTTCTTATATGGTAGCAGCATTAGAAATGCATCCACCTATACTTGCACGTAGAAATGAATTGCAAGCGCTTCGGTCTTTTCCCACGGTAGATAGTTACACCAAGCATAGACAGCTCTTCCACCTGGCCCATCTAACGAAGTTTTGGTCGTCCCTTTCTGCGCCGCTGGAGCATTTTCATCTATTCGTACACTTTTTCAACCAAGCGCATTCAGTCTGCTTGAACGCGCTTGAATACATCGATGTCGTTGTACAGCTCATAAAGCTCATGGTTCGTTCGACGACGGCACTCGCCGTTAACGATGATGGGTCCAAAAATGGGTGCGAAATATATTTCTCTCGATCCCCAGAATAGATTGATACACTTGAGTCATTACCTAGGAATCAGCGTTGTAGAGCAAGACAGGGGCAGAGACAAGACAAAGCTCAAAAGAGGGCTTTGTCGTTAAATCGCTTGCTTAGCGCATTGTAGCAGCGGTTTGCGATCATCTACCACTTCAAAATTACAGTTGTCAACGTTTACGCAGCGTCCCCAACCAGTAAACTCTTTGATTGTTGAAACAAATAACTTAGTTTTGTGCTCATTTATCGCCAGATCTACATCTGCCGACTGCTCAATGCTCAAAAAGGCTGCAGTAACATTCCGCAGTCCCTGCCCAATGATATTTATATCATCGGCATATCGGCATCTTTATTAAAGATGTTACCTGCAGCCTTCTGCATGATCATCTCCATTAGGAAGTTAATGGGACCGCATGACTGACTATCTCCTCGTCTAAAGACTCGCTTGGTAAAAATGGCTCTGTCAGATATTTGTTGCTTTCTCTGAAGACTTCGTGAAAGTCAGAATCATCCCACAAAGTCGTATTAGCTACGTGAAGAGAACAAACTCAGCCAAAGCATCTAATTATTTCTGTCGTTTCGCATTTTCGAAGTTTATAATCGATAAACAAATGGTAGGTGTCGATCTGAATTTTTTGGATGTTCTCTGGGATTTGTCGTACGAGTTGTGTGAATATTCGGTCGGTCGTGGATTTACCAGATCTACAGCCACGCTGATTAGATCCTATCAGGTTTGCTAGTATTAGCTTTATTCTTTCACATTATACCCTAGACAGTATCTTGTATGTGATGGGTAAATGGGTGAACTCGCGATAGTTGGTACACACACTGAACTGTCAGATTCCCATCTCCGGGCATGCCGATGCTTTGCCTATAGCCAAACAGTGTTAATGACCTGGTGCATGCACATTGTCAGAATACCGCTGACTGTCCTAAAAAGCTCTTCCGACAGTGCATCGACTCACTCAGCTTTATTACGTTGCCGTGATTTCGTCACTTATGCTGCCTTCGGGCACGAGAAGAGTACAAAATTAATCTTTTCATATTTCCAACAAACTCGGAGTGTCTGTGACCAGATCTCCATTTCTTTCCTCAGAGTCCACAGGGTTTTACATGAGTCTCGCCGTGCAGGCCTTACCCATGGTGTGCTAAACACTCTGGGAATATTTTTCTCTCCAGAAGATACCAAATTGGGTATGTTAGTATGAAGCATACCCCCCTATAGCCAAGATGAGGCCTATCTTAACACCTCCACCACCTCAGACCATCTGGTTGCAATGCAACTCCACACGGAGCCCAAAGACTCTACCAGCGATTTCTGTTTTAACCACAACCCGCGTGATGGTCCCACAAGGGGGCCTACACCAACGATCAGGCGGGAGCTCCTGGGCTCCTAATCCTTACGTTACCGGTCACACTCTCACAATTTGTGATTTAACGAACTATACTTCACAGGTATAGTCGCCTTTCGCTGAGAGCACCGATATTTGCATACCATCACTCCGGATAGATAGAAACGGTTTGGTACTACACTACACCTTCCTCTCGACGACGCTGAACGGCAACTATATATTAGGGCTAGGTCTGTCTACACCCCCACCAAGATCCGAGGGTCTGTAATGCCTGGCGGAGTCTGGAAACCTGACACCCAAAGGTGTCTGGGAGACCTGTGGAATCAGATAAACCACTGGTCAAGTTTCTTACCTAGAGGTACTCCCAGCTTCGGCCACATTGTAGCCAGGGAGGCTGGTACCCTCTATCGACGGTTGACCGCCGCTTTGCTGAACAAGATTGTTTAGGATTGGTTCAGTCTTAACGAAGCAAATCAATGAGAAATTAGTTCCTAGTTGTTTGCCCCCTTTCACTCGACCACCATGGCCATGCAAGAACACCTTCTACTCTAAGTTCTCAAAAGGCGTTAATAATGCCCATGCTAGCCAAATTTCCGATATCCTGATACAACGGGCATACACTCAATACGTGTAGCCAGTCTTCTACCTTTGCTCCACAGCTACAAAACGTATTGGGGGCCAAAGTCATTTTATGCAAGAATGCATTCAATGACCTGTAAGTATATAACCCGCACTTAGACCGAAATCAATAAAAGGATGTTCACTGACAAACTTGACATCCAGTATAAACCGATACGTCGTACGCCCATTAGCGCTGACGTCCCATCGAGATTGCCACGCAGTCAATCAAAAGCCCTTTACACTGGCTGACACTACTGATTGGTGCATCATGCAACCCATCTTCGGACTGCAAGGCCAAAACCATACAGACCTTGAAGTAAACGCCGATGCGACTACATTCAATATTAAGAAGAGGGGCACCCATAAGTACCTGCAGAGCATCCGAGTACACTGCGGCACACGGGTAAACGCGCCAGCAGAACAACTCGCTGGTATACTGCGATCCCAGTTTCAAAACATTGCATTTTTAACTTTTGTTGGAACTTTCGGGATTCATCTCTATCCCTATAATATATGGTGGATATGGTTTTTCTTTTCTCCTCTTCTTATTATATCGTTCCGTCGCCGCATCTTTGAACTAGGGGGTTTGTTTGAAATGATTGGGGACGTTGGAACATAAACGTGTGCGTACCTTGACTGCAACTAGGTGGTGATCCGAGTCAATATTTGCGCCGCGTATCATACGCACTTCCATAACGCTTGAGACATGCCTCACATCAATTACCACGTGATCAATCTGGTTTCTTGTCTTGTGGTCACCGGATGTCCATGTTGCCTTGTGGATATATGTGTGTGGAAATCTGGTTCCATTCACCACCATGTTTCTTGCCGACACAAAGCTAGTCTATCTGAATTCTTTATCAAAGGTGATCTTGGGGATACAGAATTTCCGACTGCTGAACCAAGAACATCTTCCCTCCTTATTTTAGCATTAAAATCTTCCACAACAATTTTTTTTCATTTGCAGCAGCCATATATCTCCTCCAGGCATTCATAGAATACATCTTTAATGTCATGGTCTTTGTCTTCTATCGAGGCGTGTTAACAAATCAGCGAATAGTGGCTATTCGGTCACTTACAGGGTTAAACCGCGAGACCAGGTGTCGAAGTCTCTTGCCGACAATGAAACCACATCCAAATTCGTGTCTTTCTGCATGGCAGCTGTAAAAGATGTCACAGTTCTTTCATCGTGTGCATCCCTGTTCCGTTCATCTTATTTCATGTATTGCGGTGATGTCAGTCTTGTATTTGTCGAGGACATCCGCCACTTAGATAGAGGCACCATCTCTGCATAGAGTTCGGACATTCCAGGTGCATATCCTTAAATCATGTTGGTTCTGGTTTTTCCTTTTCTTCGAGTTTTCATAAAAATTGTTTTGTTTAAGGAGACACTAAATACATAGGCCAAAGTTATCCTCCATAGCTCAATTATTTTTTCAAAATATTCTATACACAAACATCTTGAATTATTCTGTTGCCTAACATTTTTTGTTTTAATAATTATTTTTCTTTCTTATTTCAGATAAAAGAACAGAAAAACATCGCCTTAATTAATTGTAAGTAATAATGATGTCTAAATAATTTTTTCTGAGCAATTAGTACGATTTCATTACAATAACTTCAAATACGAAAAATTTAAAAAAAAAATTAATTTTCTTTAAATTATTTTGATTTTTTTCTATTGTCAACTTGCAACAATTGTAAAGAAATTTAATTTACAAATAAATTTTCGGTAGCCGGAAATAAAGATAATATTTTATAAAATATGAATTTCAAAAATGTCATGTGTGACAATCTCCCTGCCAACAATCGAATCTGCAACTTTGTTCTTTCTAACTTGGAACCTTTAAAACACTAATGGCCCTCCACCTGGTAAGGACGTTACCGTTCATGCATATCGATAACACGTTCTAAGCGTTTGACCTTATATTATATATACGGTGGAAAACTTCGTATTAAACTCATTAAATTGTAATTTTATTAAGTATTTTCAAGTTTTCTTGCAACTCTAAATATTTCGGTTTATATCACCCACAAGACTACGACACAATAGTCATTACACATTCCACTCAATGTTTGATGGTTTCATTTCTTTAAACTCATTAAAATTACTATGGCTCTTAACAAGCTCTGTTTAGCTATTTAGCCTAAAACGAAGCTATTTATCTGAGGCAGTCAGTGCAACAGATGGCCTCTTCAACAATGTTGAAACAATTACCTTTAACCTTGACTCCATAACAGCAGCAGCCGCCAGTCTCAAGAGATAATGGCAAATAACATTTGTGAGTACTTGAAGAAAATTACCACCTTTTTAGTTTGTAAGGTGGAAATAAAAATGTAACGAACCGTTAAGTTCAATAAATGAATATTAAGTACGATTTTAAACGCACCGAAACTAATGTGGACGGCCGACTATAACAATGGCCAGTAAATATAATGGAAATACTTGTTATGAACATATTCGTTAACCATTACAATTTTTCCACAATTGTGTGATTTTCCCTAACAGGCTTGACGAAAAAATAGAATAGAGAAGAATTGTTTAATACCAAAAAAAGGAATATGAAGATTTGTAACTTATATTAATGTAAAATTTAATTTAATATGCGAATGCACGACTTAATTACACACGTCTGTGTGTTCCTTATAGCTTCCTACAACGTAATTCAGAATTTGATAAAACTTGTGCCAGTTATTTGTTAGATGTCTGCTGTAGTTTTAAGAGTGGTTTAGTTACGGATTAAACAATTCTAGGAGTTTTCGAGAGAAAAATACTTCGCAAAATATTTGGACCCGTCATCGTTAACTTCGAGTACCGTTGTCGAATGAGCTGTACAACGACATCGACGTACTGAAAATATACGGAATGCGCTGGCTTGGACACGTTATACGAATGGATGAAAATGCTCCGGGTCGAAAAGTCTTAGGCAATAAACTCTATGGGTGGACGAACTATATACGGAGCGCAAAAGACCGAAGCGCTTAGAATTCTTTTCTCCGTGCGGCTACTGAAGGATGAATTTCTGTTGTTGCTGCCATATAAGAAGAAGAAAATGTTGCTGTCTGAGGGAAGATTTTTTTCACCCCTTGCACATTAAAACTTGAATATAATATTTCTTGCAGTGGTTCAGTTACTCTGCCAAGTATGAAAATCCATTATTTGTACTTTTGTATTTGGGTGCCGTTGGGGATGTAAAGTGAATCTTTCATCTCAAGTCGACTCACAACCTGCTTCGTGGTGGCACCTGGGCAACGTTGTTCTTTTTTTTCATGAATCGTGGCAGATAGTTTGCGACGAACCCTGATGGTTGAGCTAGCCACCCGGTCAGGTCATTTACTGGCTGTGAAAACACATGTTAGAAACGGAACCCCCCAAATGTTGACGACCCCCGCAAACGTAATAAGGCAGGCATGCATTTAGTGTCATGGACGTGAGTGTGATCCGTGGTGCTAATATTAGCTCGGATCATTATCTGGTTGCAGCTAAGGTGCGCACAAGATTGAGCAGAGCGAAAAACGCACGTAACCAAACACAGAGAAATCTGGACATTGCGAAGCTTCAAACCCCAGAGATAGCCACAGCCTACTCCAACCAGCTCTCCCAACTTCTACGTCACAACGCCTCTACTTCTGACTTTCCCGATACAAAGTGGCAGCATATTGAGCATTCCATGGCAACCGCCGCAACTACCGTGCTAGGATATAAAAAACGGCACTCAGACGAATCCTGGTACAACGAAGGGCTCCACGAAAAACCCCCCAATGAAATAACGCCCAAACGAGAAATGAAATATTCCCCAAATTTTTTTCATACATTTTTGGGTGTTATTTCATATGAAATAACTCCCAAATATTGGGGGTTGTTTCGTTTTTGCTTTGGGGTTAGTTTCATTTATTTTTGGATGTTATTTCATTCACTGTTTTTGGGTGTTATTTCCAATTTTTTGGGGTTTATTTCATTGGGGGTTATTTCCTGGGCGTTATTTCATTGGGGGGCTTTTCGTGGAGCCCAACGAAGAACGTCGCATAGCGTCTGAGGAATAGGATGCTGCTTATAGGGCAACGCTACAGCCAATTGTAACCCGGGCTGTTAGGGAACAGCACAAGGAGACAGTAAAACAGGCGACACAGTTATTTAAGTGAAAAAACGTCAGATGAAGAACGGGGAGATTCAGGGATATAGGTGAGGTCCCTCTCCCATACACACTCCCACTTTTTAAGGTGTCCGTCTGTCTCTCCCAGCGATTAGAGCCTTAATTTAAAAGCTATTGAGCCGAAATTTGGTATACAAGCTTCTATCCTCCAAGCGGATGTTAAGTTCTAATATGAACATTACCGGTCAGAAAACTATACTACAATTTCATACAAACGCCCCCTTTTTGGCGACCTTAGATCTGGTATTCAAGATTCCATTTTCTAAGTTTATGTTCTAAGATGAGCATTCAAATTTTAAACTCCCCTTTTTTACGGATCAAAGTTTAATAAATTATAGTTATACCACAAATAACCAATTTTATTACCAATTTCATAAAGGGTATCAAGGGCATCAAAGCTTCGCCATAGCCGAATATAATTACCTTACTAGTTTAAGGTGAATTTCAGAATTTTTTTTTAAAATGCAAAATATAAGTTATATTCAATCATTTTTTGAAAAAAAAATGTCCGCAATTTTTTATTTCAAAATTTTACTTCGGATTCGAAATCTACTTACTTAATTTCCCTTTGCACCCCATGAATGAGGTATGGGATAGCTTCTCGCGTTGTTGTTAATTAACACGCTTTCTATTTTTAGATTCACAACTAACGGCACCTACTTGTTTATCGACGAATGCGAACGTCACTGTTTTGAGAAGCTCTTACTAGACACGACGATTGAATCGACGCTTAATACTGCGAAGTTGCTGTCAAACAACATTCGAGGGGAGCCGACAATGAAAGAAATTTTTTCTTTTTTTTTTTCTTTTAAGATGACTGGAGCCAGGTTTGAACCTGCGATCTCCCGCATGGTAGTCGCGTGTTCAACCACTATGCCACGGCCGGTCCCCGGATTCGAAATCAGTGACACCTAAAATAGAATTTTGAAAAACCACTTTATTCAGAATATCAGTTGAATACCAGTATTTTTTTTAAAAAAAAGGCCGCCAAATTGTTTTTTCAAATTTTGACTCCTACTTTGAAATCAGCGACCCAAATACCGTTTTAGGTACAATTTCAGTTAAATTCAAGCATTGTTTTCAAAATTGTACTCTAGATTCGTTATCAGCGACCCCAAACACCGCCATAGACACAATATCAGTTGAATTTGAGGGTTCTTGTTGAAAAAATGTCCTCCAAAGTATCCACCATTTTGTTTTTTTCAAAGTTTGACTTCGGATTCAAAAACAGTGACACCTAAAATAGAATTTTGAATTCTTTAGTAGTTTTTTGTATTATTGTATTATTGTATTATTGTATTATTGTATTATTGTATTATTGTATTATTGTATTATTGTATTATTGTATTATTGTATTATTGTATTATTGTATTATTGTATTATTGTATTATTGTATTATTGTATTATTGTATTATTGTATTATTGTATTATTGTATTATTGTATTATTGTATTATTGTATTATTGTATTATTGTATTATTGTATTATTGTATTATTGTATTATTGTATTATTGTATTATTGTATTATTGTATTATTGTATTATTGTATTATTGTATTATTGTATTATTGTATTATTGTATTATTGTATTATTGTATTATTGTATTATTGTATTATTGTATTATTGTATTATTGTATTATTGTATTATTGTATTATTGTATTATTGTATTATTGTATTATTGTATTATTGTATTATTGTATTATTGTATTATTGTATTATTGTATTATTGTATTATTGTATTATTGTATTATTGTATTATTGTATTATTGTATTATTGTATTATTGTATTATTGTATTATTGTATTATTGTATTATTGTATTATTGTATTATTGTATTATTGTATTATTGTATTATTGTATTATTGTATTATTGTATTATTTTATTATTTTATTATTTTATTATTGTATTATTGTATTATTGTATTTGAGATGAATCTCCCAATGTTTAAAACGGCCTTTGAAATCATTGGAGGCTATCTATCACATTACGTCTTCCCCTTCGTGGATGGTTGAGTATTTTAGTGCTTTTTTTAACTGTTTTTCCATTGTAAACAATTTCTTTCATTGCTATTTAAATGATGTAATAAAACTTGAAGCTTAAACACAGCAAACACTAAAACGTAAATTTTTCACAAAAAAAAGTTAAATAAAGTTGAAAACGTCTTCATGTGCGATGATTAAATCACTATGTTATTTTATGCACAAACCGATGGTGGTGAATGAAACAACTTATCGTCTTCAAACTTTTGGGGTGGATTTTAATTGTATCTCACACAGAGATCTGTAACTGCAATATCTTAGCGCTATTTCTAGCATTGGCAAAAATGGCTTAATTAGCTTTAATTTGTTAACAAAACAAACAAAGCCAACAACTAATCAATTTGCAGCGGCACTAACGGCGGAAAGCCTTCAATGTTACGGATACCTGCAGCTTCCAAAATTTACATTTCCATTGATTGGAGGGTCCACCTCATTAACAATTGTGCCGTGGGCTTTTGTTGGGATGTTAGTGTTTGGTGTTGTTGCTGCTATTAGATTTTGCAAACCCTTTTTTCAGTCATTTGGTCGAATCGCATGAGGTAACTGTTGCGATTTTATTTTCTTTAACAACATTCACAGATAATTGTCTGTCTACTAGCGTAGTTTGGCAACTAAAGATATCTTTGCTTTTTGCGTTTGTTTGCTACTTGTTGTATAAATAATTGTTTATTTTGTACCAATTTTCAATTGTGCAACATGTGAGTTGGCGTTGAAGATGGGTTGCTTCATATCCACCCATTGCGGCGCCGCGACACTACCGGCACATCTCATGTGTATCAAGTTAACAAGTGCGCCTCTCCGTTGGTTTAACGAAAGTTTCTGTAGACTGGGGCCTTTACATGCCGGATAATTTTCTGGGTGTTGCCATTATTCTCACGCATTGTAATTTGTTATAAAATGTTGTAAATTGTTTTCAAAACAGTGACTGTGTATAGTTGTTGCTGTTGTTTTTTTTTGGGATATTCGCACAAACCGAATTATAGTTTACAATTGGGCAAAGGTAGCTATTACACTTTGATGCTTAAATTTATATGTAGCATCCAATTACAAGCTCAACCATTAGCTCAGGAAGAGGTGGAACATCATTTATTGTTGTTGTTGTTGTTGTTGTCGTTGTCATCATCGGTGCGAAATCACTCATCACATCAGATTATCACGCGAATAGTGAGAGAGAGGGGGGAAGGGAGACACAGATCACATCTTCTGTGGGAAAATTTTACAGGTTTTGTATTCTCAGGTGCACAATGGGCGTTTATCTAACAATGAGTTTTAATCATGGCATTTCTAAAATAAAGACTAAGCTATAAATTTGTAAATAAACTACTACTTCCTTTGACGATGTTAATGGATTCTTTTATGTTTTTTTTCTGTTAACTAAGTTTAAGAATAAACTGTTTAAATCAAATAGGTAATTGAAAACATAAATACTTACCATTGTGCAGATGCATTTTAAATGTTCAAAGATTTCCCACAGTAAAATGAAGAATTGTGTAAATAACCATTAAACTGCATGCGAAATATTAATTTTGATGCGTATGAATTTAATAATAATATACGAAATATACATAATTGCAAGGTTGCAATTGGAGAAAATTCTGAAACTTTAGCAAATTTAACAGACCGGAATTAGTATTTTTGTCCAAGATATCGAAATTGTTTTGCCAAGATTAGCAACAATACAACATCAAGCAAGAATGTTTATTTTTGCAACTGTATTCTCACTATATTTTTTTTAATTGTATTATGGTCTCGCGATAACAAAAAAGTAATTTATTCTAAGGTAAAACAGAAAAAAACTAATAATCACAGACTATAGCATAATTTCTAAACGTTTTTTTCGATTGTATCAGTAAACGTACGAAATTTTTAGTTTTAGTTTAGTTTTAGTTTTTACCATGATCGAAAAAGTTGTACCAAATAATTTTGTTTTAAAAAATTCCTAAAAATTCGAAAATGGCTAAAAGTGTTCAGTTTAGCACTTTGGCCGCGAAGTCAGATCTGTACTGAATAAAATTATTTTTTTCCTATACAAAATTAACGAAAAAAAAATAAATTTTCCGAAAACAGTACAAGACATACCTGTATTTGCACTAGAGTTTGAAAATTTGAAGGAGAATATTCCGAAATTAACTTTTTGTCACTTGCATCATTTGGTTCTAACCCCACAAAATTTTTGTTTAATGGTATAAACATCCCTTGGTAATGTGTGGACCGATTTGACTAATTTGGATTTTAGATAAATACAATTTGTCTATTCCATTTTTACGCCCACTTTTGCCAATATATCTAAAATCCCTTTTTGCACTGAAACTCTCTTCAATGTAATATATGGAAATAATCATCAATATATATAATAACAAGCTATTGCTTACTTGACCAATACTTATAATATGTTTGGCACGTCTACTAAAAGGTCTAAGCTTAAGCGTCGATCTTGTACGCTTTGTAAACAATTCGTTAACCCATGTTATTCCTTAACCTGTTCGAACTAACCATGTCTCACTAACCGAACATACCGACACAGTGTAAACACAACTGACACAACTCTAGAAAACAAAAGTTTCAGCAAATAAAATTTAAAAATATCATGAATGTAAGAAAAAACTCTTCTAGTTCGCTCTTTGCTTCAACAACAGCAACATACTTTTTAATAAAAGTAAAAGTACTATTTGATGCAGTAGAAACATTTTTTGGCACATTCTAAGAACTGTTTGGTACATTAAAAGTACTAATTAGTACATTTAAAGTACTACTTACTTCGGCGACTGATTGCGAATAACAATTTCGTCTGCAAATTTGGACCTAAAGTGCCGAGTACTATCTGTGCACCAAATTATATCTGCCTGGGGCTAAAATACAGTTTGGTCATGCCTCTCCGTCCACTGATCCAAAGTTTAAATTTCATTGGCAAATTTATATTCGTATAATATATATTTAATAAAAAAAATACTGTTTTGACACACCACCCTCCACACACTGATAAAAATTAAAATTCCGTTTGCAAATTCATATTCATGTTTCCAAGCACTATCTATGTATTAAACTTTTTTACTCTAGCTCTTACAATATGTTTTGCCACGCCCACTCCGCCCTCTGATCCAAAATTAAAATTAAATCATCATCATTAGCTCTAAAAATAGGTTTTGGCACGCCTAATCCGCCCACTGGTCCAGAATTAAAATTTCGTCCACATATTCATTTTCGTGTTGCCGAGTACTGTCTGTGTATCAAATTCCACAAATTCCCATTCCGCCCACTGGTCTAAAATTAAAATTTCGTTCGAATATTCATATTTGTGATGCCGAGTACTATCATTTTCATCTCAAAATTCATCTCCCTAGCTCTTAAAATATGTTTTGCCACGCCCACTCCGTATAGTACACTAACTGACTTTCAAATTTCATTGAAATCGGTACAGCCGTTTAGGCGTGATTGAGCCACAAACACAAATAAGCAAACAAACAGACAAACATAATTAATAAATATAAACATTAATAGGATCTATGGGCTTCCATTCCATTCCATAGCCAAAAATGTTGACGACCATCGCAAACGTTTTAAGGACCATGACTTCAGAATATGCACTTGGAATGTTAGAACTCTATACCGACCAGGTGCCTCTATTCAACTGGCTGATGTCTTCGTAGAGTATAAGGCTGACGTTACTTAAAAAAAAACTTAATTTCCCTTTGCACCCCATGAATGAGGTATGGGATAGCTTCTCGCGTTGTTGTGAATTAACACGCTTTCTATTTTTAGATTCACAACTAACGGCACCTACTTGTTTATCGACGAATGCGAACGTCACTGTTTGAGAAGCTCTTACTAGACACTTAATACTGCGAAGTTGCTGTCAACAACATTCGAGGGGAGCCGACAATGAAAGAACAATTTGTTTTGTTTTTTCTTTTAAGATGACTGGAGCCAGGTTTGAACCTGCGATCTCCCGCATGGTAGTCGCGTGTTCTAACCACTATGCCACGGCCGGTCCCGTTACTGCTATACGGAAAATACGGTGAACTGGATATGGATGCTCACGAATGAGAATGTGTGACGTGTACTACAGCTGCCACGCGGATAAGCATGATTTGGGTTGTGGATTTGTGGTCGCAAGTGACTACGACACCAGGTCTCTAGGTTTACTCCTGTCAGTGAACGAATCGCCACCATAAGAGTGAAAGCAACATTTTTCTACATTACGCTGATATGTGCTCATGCTCTGACGGAGGAGAAAAATTACGAGGTCAAAGACGAATTCTACGTCCAACTTGGAGAAACATACGGTCCTGGCCATGATGTTAAAATCGTGCTTGGAGATTTAAATGCCAAAATAGGCCGGGAGAAAGTTTTTAACCCAACAGTCGGAAAAGTTAGTCTGCATACTGACACAACGCCATACGGAACTGATTGATTTCTCTGCAGCGAGGAACATGGTAATTAGCAGCACACGATTTGACCACAAAAACATTTACAAGGCAACGTGGATCAAGTAACGAGAAACCAAATACATCACGTAGTAATCGATAGAAGGCACGCATCAAGTGTCCTAGACTTACGAGTGATCAGGGGTGCGAACATTAACTCGGATCACCACCTCACTGTAGTGAAGGTGCGTAATAGGCTAAGCAGGGCGAAAACCCTGCGTAACTAGGCACAGAGAAAACTGGACATCGCTAACACTATGTAACAAAATTTTTGTCCCTGGGTTGTAATTGTTATTTCCTAGTCAGTTAGGTCCCTGAAGTATAGAAAACAGCTATTGTCGCAAGATAACTTTGCTTTTGTGACCATGGCAGCGCTTATCTGCGTGCACACTACAGTGCACACTACAGTAAGCGTGAATGGCCACAACGAACTGAATTCACAGTGGGGAGGAACAACGTCAAGTGGGAGCCCTTGGTGGACCCCCAGAAGGTTCTGATGCCACCAGTCCACATCAAACTGGGTCTTATAAAGCAATTCGTCAAAGCTCTCGACAAAAATTCTTCAGCGTTCAAGTACCTACAAGACTTGTTCCCTAAACTCTCTGAGGCGAAAGTTACAGTCACAAAAGCAAAGTTTCCGAGGAATATTAGGTGGTTTCCATACTTTTAAGACATAACAGACTAGGAAATAACAATTACATCCCAAGGACTGAGAATTTTTTTATTTTTGTTACATAGTGTAATCAGCAGACCATGGAGATAGCCAACGTCTTTTCCAAACAACTCACTCAACTACTTCATGATGCTTCAATTCCCGAAAATACTAGCACGCAATGGCAATATATTGCCCACTCGATAGAAAGGACTGCGGGGTCCGTACTGGGGTATGTGAAGACCTTAAACGATAATGGATGCTGCATACAGGGCCAAACTGCAGCCAATGGCAACGCGAGCTGTTCATGAAAAGTACAGGAAGATGAGGCGCGAGGCGACTCTCTTCAGGCGAAAAAATCGAGAACTAAAGGAGCAGAATAATGTTGGCATTGAAGAATACAGGAACAGAGAGGTAAAGCCCGAAAATTCTACTTGAAGAAAAATGGAAGGCTACATGGAACAGTTCTTCCCTCCTGTAAATACAAGGATGGTTATCTCGTTACTGACTCCGAGAGCGTATTGAGAGTATGGAAAGATCACTGAAAACTCGGATGCTGATGATTGTGTACCAATGCGAGATGAAAACATCGAGTAACCCCCTTCAAGCCAAGATGAAATAACAACTACCATATCCCAATTAAAGAACAACAAAGCCGCTGGGGCTGGTGGTCTTAAGGTGGGTGGAGATAAGCTTATTTTAAGCATTCAACACCTCATAGAGAATATTTGGCTTCAGTAGAGCATGCCAGAGGATTGGAATCGCAGAGTGCTATGTCATATTTACAAAAAAAGTGGCTGTAGTGAGTGTAAAAACTACCGTGGAATTATTCTTTTACCAATTGTGTATGAGGTCCTCTCCTCCTAGCATACTGTGTGAACGTCTAAACCAATTGTGGAAAACCAGATTGGACCTTACCAGTGCGGCTTTAGACCCAGCAAGTCCACGACGGATCAGATATTAACAGATTTGGCAGATTGTGGAGAAAACCCATGAGAAGAAAATCGACACTTACCATCTCTTTATCGATTACAAAGCTGCCATCGATAGTCCCATCAGGCATCGACTATACGAAGTCAGGTCCGAGTTCGGTAGGCCTGCCAAGATAATTCGTCTCTGCCGAGGTACCCTTACGAATACCAATATACCAAATACCTGTTCGGATTGAAATGGATCTATTAACAACTTTAAATATACTAAAACAATCTTATCTAAAAATGACTAACTGACAAAGGAACCAAAAAAGTTGAAATTATCTGGAAAATATTTCAGCTTTCCATGTGAAATTTCATCAAAATACCATTACCGTTTCAAAAGCTACTGAGTATATAAAAAGGCGACTTCAAGTCGATGTCGCTTCCGAAGGTATCCAATCGATCAACTTGAATGTTAATACTTTTCTAATTGGGTATAAAAGGCAACTTTTCAATCTTGCCATTTTTAATTAGTTCAAAATTGACTTTTGACCGTGATGTGAATATGTGACTGCAGAAATATTTTTTAAAAAATGTTCACGATTTGTATAAAATGAAACATTTTTTTTTAGAAGTTCCTCCCCTCCTAAAGTTGCTTAAACTTTTTGTTATAAATTTAAGCATTTTATTCTCATTTTACTATTTATTGAATCGTTCCACTTAGAAAATTATCTTAACTCATGACTACTGTACATAAAAGTGTATTCTCATTTCTTACAATAAAAATCTCACACACTCCAGTTTATTGTTCAAAAGCACCTTAACAAACACACTTATATTGTTTTCATAAAAACTATATTTGCTCTGGTCTCAGTGGAGACCAAACAAACAAATTTGCTAGTTGTTTACTTTTCCGCGAAATAATCTCTTAAGAAATGTACTACAAAATTCATTTCACTCTTTGTGTGAGCAAGTGAATGTCATTTAACACTTTTCTCTAATTTCAATCATTAGTTGTTTTTGTTTTCCTTTTTTTTTGTTGTTGTATTTTTTACAAGAAAAAAATAAAATAAAACACAAACAAACACTACTCGACAATCGCCAAATAAGATGATGCACACCAGGCAAGCAGTTAGCCAGCTTCAGCCCACCTAATATAGCTAACGGGCAATATACCAATTAATCGATCACACAGACATCACGTAAAACTTCAAGTGCAGCTACATAGTATCTATGATTGTGGTGCCAGTGGATGGCCGACGAACGATAGCATCCATGACAGTGGCAGTTAATTCACAGTGGACCGACTCCTCGGGCAACTTGTAAAATCATTACTAAATCAAATAATTAACTGCATTGAGATGATTTCGAAATTGGATAAGAAAACAGCAGCAACAGCAGCGGCGCAAATAAACAAAAAATCGCAACGCATAAAAATGTAAGTGACAAGACCAAAACAAACAAGTCACCGAAAGTGTCTTTCCGTCTGGGGCACTGGACACTGGAATGAGCCGTTTGAATTTGAAATGAAATTGAAAATTTCAACAACACAACACACGGAGCGACAAAGAGCGACATCTGGGTGTATTGTCTGTTACACATTTTATGGCAGCTGGAAGTGCCGGCCGCTGCAGCAATATCGCTGAGGACCCCGCTATCATCTACCGCCTCGGGGTCTGATGGGCAAAATAGTCTTAAACATAACCAGTTGCAAAATATTTTTAAGTTGTAATTTTTCTCTAGCTTTGTTTTTTGTTTTTGTCATTTGTTTTGGATTGACAGTGTTTTTCCTTGTCCCGACGCGTTAGTTTCGATGCTAAATTATTTACTTTATGGTCTCTGTTTAAATATTGATTCAAAAGAAAAAGTGAAATTTCTGTTAAATGAAATTACTTAGTAGTTAAACTGTTTTGGCGAAATAAAAATAACAAGATGCAATAGTTTTTAACGTTAATCATTAGCTGAGCAGCGTTGGCTTTATCACGCAAAGCTATAAAATGACAATTGCATTAAAATCTGTCATAATTCAATGAAACGTGTGTATTTAGTTTTAAATGTTAATGGGGATCATAACAATATTGTTTAACGACATTAGCGGTGGTTATATTTTACTTGTATCAATTTATTATTGGATAATATTTATAAATTTAAAGAAAATTGATTTTGCCTTTTCATAACACTGTTTTAAATAAAAACAAAATTTACCATTTTTTATGTAACGCACGTTGTACAAAAATTGATTTTGTAATAATATGATAAAATTATTTTAAAATTTCAACTATGTTAGTAGAATACTTATCTCCGCATTTTTGGTAAAATTGTGATAAAAGTATGAAGGTTTTCACGATCATATGTATCTTTTAACTATTGCAGTATTTTTGATAAATTCTGTATTTAAAGTAAATTATAAATACATACTTACAAAATCATACCAAATTGCAAAAAAAAAAAAAAAATATTTTAAAGTTTACTATAAATACTCCGGACACGTGAATATCCCAAATTTCTTTAAATTCTTTTTTTTTGTATTTTGTAAGGGGGATATTGTACAGCAGGCGGGTCTTGCTCTAGACCTTATCTAGAGACCTAGAGCATGGTGTAGATATGGTCGAGTACAACATAAATCTATATTCCAAAGTTCCCTAACAACCTCAAAAACTTGACTTTACTTAAAGGCTTAAGTTTTACGATGAACGCAATTCTCCTAAAAAACCGGGATTTGGGAGATAAGCGGTTGCTTGGGAGCGTGACAAATGGAAGAACCCCTTTCACAGTGAATTCCTTCGTTTTTCATAGTGATTTGACGCTTAATTACTTACTTAGCTGGTACTTCTTTGCAATCCCAGTACATTATATACCGCACGTAGAATAATATTATAAGCGCCTCGATCTTCTGCGCTTCTTCTCCAGTTTGTCACACTAAATTCTGTAAGGTTCTCAGTTACCTGGTCCTTCCAACGGAGTTTTGGTCGCCGTCTTCTGCACTGTCCCTTGAGTTCATTGTCGAAGACTTTTCGAGTTGGAGCATTTTCGTCCATGCGTACAACATGACATAGCCAACGCAAATGCTGCACCTTAATACGTCAGACCACGTCAATGTCGGTGTACAGCTCGTACAGCGCATGATTCATACGACGCCGATACTCTCCATTAACGATGATGGGCTCATATATTTTACGGAGTATTTTTCTCCCTTATACAGCCAGAACCGATTCATCCGCTTGTGTCATAACCTAGAAATCTGAACCATACCAGTATCTGGTATAGCTGGAGTTTTGTTCGTCGAGAGAGGGCTCTGTCATTGAATCGCTTGATTAGTCCGTAATGTCAGCGAGGCCGTTATTTTTTTTTTGTTGGTGGCGGAGCCTTGGTAGATAAAATTATCTACCTCCCCGAAATTATAGTTGTCAACGTTCACGCAGTTTCCCAAACGAGAAGATTCTTTATTCGTTGAAACTAATAACTTAGTTTTGTCCTCGTTCACCGTTAGACCCATTTTAGCTGATTCCTTCTGTATACCTGAGAAGGCTGCAGTCACATCCCGCAGTTTTCGACCGATGATGTCTACGTCATCAGCGTACGTGAGTAGCTTACGGCTTTTGTTGAAAACCGTGCCACTCTTGTTTTCTGCAGCTTTCCTCATTATCATCTCCATCACTATGTTACCTTGTTTTAGGCCTAGTCTAATATAGAATGGCTCCGTAAGGTCCTGGCCAATATTCACTACAGACTTCGTGTCAGTCAGCGTCATTCCACAAAGGTGCTGTAACACCAAACTCAGCCATGGCTTCGAGTAATTTCTGCCGTATCGGGCTGTCGAAGGCAGCTTTATAGTCGACGAAAAGATGGTACGTCTTTTCCAGGATTTGCCGAAGTGTGAATATCTTGTCAGTTGTTGATTTTCCAGGTCTAAAGCCACACTGATAAGGCCCGATCAGGTTGGATAACACTGGCTTTAGTCTTTCACATAGCACACTCGACAGGACCTTATATGCGATGGGTAAAAGGCTGATCCCGCGGTAGTTGGAGCACACACTTGGATCTCCTTTTTTCAGCACAGGACATAATACGCTTAGATTTCAATTATAGGGCATGCAATCGTTAAGCATGCTGGTGCATTCTCGTTATCAGCCACCGGACTTGAAGAGCTCTGCCGGAAGACCGTCGGCACCGGCTGTTTTACTGTTTTTCAGTCGCGATATTGCTCTTCTTACCTCGGCTTGACTTGGTTGTAGGCAATCTAAGCCGTCGTCGACAATTGGCGTGATACCTTCACGTGCGCTGCCTTCTGGAACCAGTAGTTGCTAGAAGTGTTCTCACCATATATGCGGCACACTCGGCCTATCTGTAACCAGAATTCCATCCTTGTCCTTACAGTAGGGGAGCCCATTACCGTAGCCTTTTGCTTTTACTTTCTGGTATCCCTGTATCGCTCTATATCCTCGTTCCCTCGTTCCTTCATTTGACGTTTTTTTCGCTTAAATAGCTGTCTCGCCTGTCTTACTGTCTCCTTGTGCCTGGATGGCGGTGATATATGCTCATATTTTCGACTTTTTAGTGCATAAAATTCCTTGTCCTATTGATCATAAATAAAACTCCTTTTTCCAATTAAACGATTAGTTGAGCATTTTAAGATTTGGTCATTGCGAATTCATTGCTGGACTTTTTGACACGGTTTAGCCATGTCCGTCTGTCTTCCTGTCTGGTTGGCAGGTAAACCAATTTAAATGAACCTTATGAAAATATAACATTACTAGCTGGCCCGGCAGTCTTCGTCCTGCCTCCAAGTTATTGTAAAAGATGTTAAGTACAGTTAAAATCTAATAACGATTGGTTAATTACTTTGACCTCAGATATATTTCAATTTAAAGAGCGAGATTTTTCCGGACAAAATTTGTTCTTTATATACCAAAAAGATTATTTCAGTAAACTACGGATAAGTGCACATCGCATAAATGCAAAAACCGCATAAATGCACTGGAACTTGAAGCCATTAGCCTTTTTTATACGTTTACATACAAAAATACACGGATAAGTGCAACACGTATAAATGCAAAAATCGGATAAATGCACAACTTCTGCTAACCTGAAAGTACTTTTTTAGTACAACTTTGCATGCATAAATGCAAGTCTCTCATAATATGTTACATAAATGTAGATTATGATTTAGAGAAACTGGAAAAAAAATATGTAAGGTTGGAACAGAAAACACGGTTCAAAAACAGATTTCAGACTTTTTCAGCACACGTATATGTATTTTGCAAAAAACAATGTTGCAAAATATGATTGCAATGATTCATTAACAGCTCTTATTTTGGCACAGAACTGAATATTTTAAATTTTTTTTGTATAAAATATGATAAACACTAAAGCAATGAAATATAAATTTGTGTTTTTTTTTTACCTTAAACTGAACTGATTTTATAAGTTTTTATTAAAAACCTGTTATGTAATGTGAACCAAATATAAATAAAAACATTAAACAGCTTTATATTTAATTACTTTCTTAAAGTTTCGTCCAAACTGAACTGGTGTTACAGATTAATAAAACTAATGTAATGTTTGTATAAATGCAATAATCGTGCACTTATGCAATGTTTGTATATATGCAATAGTTGTGCACTTATCCGAGTGTTGTATAAATGCAAAAACCGCATAAGTGCACAAAAAGTCGCGCGAAAACCGATATGCACTTATCCGTAGTCTACTGTATATATTATTGTAAGAATTGATAAAAAAGATCGGCAGTGTCGTCCATGATATGATTAAAACTTACTTATTAATAGGCATATATTCTAAAACCACATTTTTAAGCAGATAGCACTTTGCCCCTTTTTGGGGTAAAAAAAAGGGGCAAAGTGCTATCATGTACGAATTTTCAAAAATCCCTTCATTTGACTCAACAACCCTATAAAACGTTTGGCCTGGGTGATAGCAACAGTTTTTCTCATTTTCGGGTTAGTAGCCTTAAGGTTTGATATGGGAAAAACAACTTTGTGAAGCTCTTTAATTTTATAGGAAGTGCGCCAATACAAATGTTCGCCATTCTACCTTAAGCCGTTTTGTGGTCTGGGTGACCATCTATAGTCCATCACCAACTTTCACTGACATTTTGGTACAAATCGGTTCAACCGTTCTCGCAATTAGTGGTGACATTAAAATATACATCCATTTTTATATATTGACTTCTCAATAATATTGATGTTTTAAAGATGTATATATGTAATGTTCTCACTGGTGACTAACTGACATTGCAAAAATTAAGTGTATCATAATCTAAACACCGGCAACTGAATAAAAACATACATCCAACATTTTCTCATGTCCAAAAATACATGTTAAGTTTGAGTAATGTCGGACAATCGATATAAATTTTCGAAATAATTCAACTACAGCCAACTCAACAGCGGGTCCATTTATACAGAAAAAAATTTCTCATATTATAACAAATATACATTCTAAATTTCAGTCAAATTGTATAATTCGTTAAAATTTTCATTATAATTCCACCCTAGCGGCACCTACCGGGTCCAGTTATACAGAAACTTTGTTCTCATGATCACTCAAATATACATACTAAATTTCAGTTAAATTGGTCCATTCATTTAAATTTTGATTAAAAATACACCCAAACGCCACCTACCGGTTCCATTTGTATATACAATTTTTTCTGATGATCAAACAAACATACATTCTGAATTTCAGTTAAATTGGTCCATTTGTTCAAATTTTGATTATAAACCCACCCCAGCGCCACCTACCGGGCGCTGGTGGACCACCCTTAACATTTAGGGTGATGAAAAATAGATGTTAGCCGATTCTCAGACCTACCCAATATGCTTACCAAATTTCAGAGGAATCGGTCAAGCCGTTTCGGAGGAGTATGCAGACTAACATTGTGACACGAGAATTTTATATATAAGATTAATATTTTCTAAAATAAAATAATGGAATTGTAAAAGGGCAGAATAGCCCCACCCCTTCTGGTACCTCCCATACAAATTTACACATTTTTTGATAAGTAAAATTTCATCCATAACTGCCAAACGAACAACAGGAGAATATTTGAATTTAGTTCGTTTAATTATCTAATAATAATAGACCAACTTTTAGAAAACTGAAACCTTTGCCACACCCCTTCTTGCACCTCTCATACAAATGACCGAATCCACCCTCATAGGTTTACATAAATATAATATATATTTTCTATATAAGTACAGTACGAGCTCGATTTTCGCAACTACCGATTATTGCAACACCCCGATTTGCGCAACCGCTCTTTTTTACACATGAGTCTTGATAAGTGCAACACGTTCACAAAAGCAGACTCGATGAGCGCAACTTTTCAATGTATTCGCAGAAATTATATGTTTGTTTTTATTTGCATGCTATGTTACGCCACTGTTCAATGTGAGTGAGCAAATGACTGTTATAGTACAGTTTTTTAGTGACGTGGGGCATTTTGCACAAAGTAAAATAACAATTTTCAATAGAGGTTCGGTAAGCGCAACAATCTCGGTAACTGCAACCGGCTTGGGCTGCTATCGGTTGCGAAAATCGAGCTCGTACTGTAAGTGTACTTACTTAAACTTAAATTCAGTCAAGTTTTTCTTCAGATGTACGCATATTTAAATTTAATTAGAAATGAATATGGACTATATCGGCTGACCCCTTCTGGTACCTCACATATTATTGGAAAATTAAAACATCTCCACCTTCGGATTGCTAATCTTCTTCTCTTTTACTGAGTTTCTCTTGGAATTACTCTTTGATATTAAACTTTGTACGGAAATTTTTAATAATTTTTAAATCTCTAATTTTTGACACTCTCCCTCTATACACGAACCTGCATATTTTTCCGGAAACATATCCACCACTCTCGTGTGAATACTTTTAATCACCTGCATTACATTTACAATCACTTCGCATATTGTTTTTATAACATTGTAATTTATACAATTTACTTTTACTCTTTCTTCTATTGAAACTTGGTTCAGTGTCTCAATGGGTTACGACTTCTTTCCTCAACTTTTTCACACACACTCACATACAGTTCCTAGACAACAATTGCACACAATATCTACTGCACAATTGCCAGCCAACTTAGAGTTATAAAAAGAGTTCCAATAGTAAACACTAGATTTTTCGCATATTTTTTATTTAGTAAATTTCTAAAAAAATATAAGTATGTAGCTAATTCAGCTTAAGACTTTAGCTACCACTAAGTGCAAGAGAAAAGAAGATTCAGTGATTACGACTGTCATGCCATACAAACAATGGCAAGTAGCATTTACACCATCGCATTGCACTTAGTTGTAAGTTAATAACAGGAAAAATTAATAATGTTAAAGAATGCTGAAATGAAAATGCGTATCCCGAGTTCGTTGGTTAAATCAACAAAGACTTTCATTGAAACGACATGTAGTCAGTATGTAAGCAGTAGATATGAATGTTGTTGAATGAAAGTAAGATGAACACTTGCTCGTCACGAGTTCTAGGATGATCGGCATGGCAATGGGCAATAGTTGCCTCAGAATGGCATTATATCCTTAAAAATCAACAAAATGAACATAAAAGGCAATACAAATTCATGTAAATTGTAACAATCATATTTGTAGTATGTTTGTAACCCGTCAACAAATTCTGAAAATATGGAAAAAATGTCAGACAGTGGAAGGTAACAAAATCTTTGTAACAGCAAAACATGTCGCTCCCGCCATACCACTGATTAATATGAAAATTGTTTGAATATTGGCACATTTTTTGTTGTCTTTTAAGTTCTCCTACAAAACATACTATACAATATTATTGTCTGCTTGCCATTTGTGTAGTATTCCTGACTGTATATCACACCTTCCCAACATGATCATACCTTCCCCCCTTTGTGCAACATATCGATTGTTTTGTGTTTGTTTTCTATTTCTATGATGAGCTAAAGATCCTAGGCTTTGTCATAGAAGATATCTTGCAAAAAAACGCATAAATAAATAATCGCTCGTTTTTCACATTCACATGACTTTTATCATGTTCACTTGACTTTTCGCTTTTTCGTCTGCGAAATACTAAGGGGATTTGCGCGATTGAACCACTTTTCAAAAAGAGTCATAAATTCACTTTTTCAAATGTTATTTTCTTGCAAACTTAACAATACTTACTTAAATACATAAACTTTAAGACTTCTGCTTTATACAGACCCCTCTCAACGACATTGAATTGGTGGGAGAGGAGAAACACCTATGGAATTGTTTTGTTTTTGGAAAAAGAAGCGAACAAGAAATACTTTCTTTCTACAGAGGTCATGACACTACAAAATAAGGTCAATACTAAAAACAAAACAAAAATTTCTTAATTTTACAAAATTAATTTGGACTACTATGTGGTGGCCTATTGCCAATGGCCAATATTGAAAATGTATTAACATACTTACGTATGTGGTTTTGGCGACTTTAGCCAAAGTATCTAAGAAAATTGAGAGTTACACCAAAACACGCGACCTAGTAAAAAAAACATTACAACGCCTACCCAAGTCAGTGATTCCCAAACAAATATGAGGTAAATATGTGATAGATGTGTAAGAAGGTATTCGAAGCCGATGAATAATTGACATGTATGTTTGGTAACCTAAATGACATGCTACCAGTGTTGCGTCTTAAAAAGTAGATAACATATGTCACTAAAACCCAACACATCGGCTCCCTTAGCGTCGTTTGCAGCCCCAGAAACTAAAACCGGGCTCAAGTCGTCTACACAATTATTATGAAAACACATAGAAACGAAAATACAAGAATGCCCCTAAATGTTGAAGACCCCCGAACACATAGAACTTACTCTATCGAATTGGCGAATGACCCTAACAAATAATAAGGCTGACATCACTCCAATGCAGGAAATGCGATGGACGGGACAGGAATGCACACGACGAAAGGACGGTGACATCTTTTACAGGTGCCTTGCAGAAAAACACGAATTTAAAGGGGATTCATATACGGCTCTTGCCGAAATTCTAATTAGACCTCATTAGTGTGGTTTTAGATCTGGTAAATCCACGACCTGAAATATACGATACGACAAATTTTGGAGAAGGCCTAAAAAATGCAGATCGACACTTGCCATCTTTCTATCGGCTAAAAAATTGCATAAGATCGTTTAATACTACAGTAACTAGTAGATTTCATTGCTGAGTTTGGTATCCTTGCGAAGCTGAGACTACTTTGAATTATAACACTGAACGACACGAAGTCTGCAGTGAAGACTTCGGCATCTGGTCTTGTGGTTTAAACCTGAAAGTGGATTCATAGCTACTATCTATATGAAGGCGATATATTTTCACATCAAGACAAGGACATTCTATACATTCTATGAGCTTCTGGAAGAAATAGTTATATGACCGCTGGCCTGACCATGATACTCGTATTAAAATAGTCCTAGAAGATTTTAATTTTAAAATATGACGGAAAGATGCACTTGGTTTAACAGTCGACATATTCAGTTTACACAGCAGCATCTCCGATGACGTACTGCTTGGATTCTCTCCAGCAAGAAACACGATAGAGAGCGGAGCCGGATTTCAAAATAAAGAACCCCTTTGATCAAAAGACAAGAATCCAAATTAATTGATTGTAATTAATGGAAGGCATGTCTCCAGCGTTATGGACGTGCATGATGCCATGTTGTTGCCAAAATACGCATGAGATATAGCAGTGCCAAAAATACTCTTAACTAAATGACATGAAAGCTACAATTAAAAAGGGTACATAGCACCGATATAGCCAATGCCTAGGGAAACCAACTCTTTCATTTACTGCTGACAGAAGCCTTTAATTCTGATGTTCCTGACGAAACGATCGTACTTGGGTATAAAAAAGCAATGCATACATGGTAACGCGTACTGTAAGAGAACAATATAGGCAGGAGAGACGCGAAATAACTGTGGAGGTAAACAAAGAGAGGAGATATCAAAAAGTACACGAAAAGAGTTAAATACCGAAAGATATAGGTATAAAATCACCACGCTCAGACAATTCTTGGTTAGTTGAAGAATGTCGCGTATTGTCAAGGTGAGGGAACAGTATAAAGAAAAGAGGAGAGAGACGAAATGCCTTTCTTACAGAAATAACGAGTAAACAAAGTTTTGAGATATCATAAAGTACACAGAAAGAATTAAAGCCCGAAAGTTCTATCAAAAGGTAAAATGTAAAGATAATGAATCAAGGATCCCCACCTATAAGGAAAGATATTGTAATCTGGTCAGTGACACTCAGAGTAAGCTGCTAATATGTATTCTCGAAGGCAGCATAAGTGACGAAATCGCGCCAATCAACGATAACGCAGTAGATTGTTCACTATTGGGCCCAAACAAGGTCATCAAGGCTCAAAAAACAATAAAGCTGCGCAAGCCGATGGTCTGTCGGCAAAGCTTTGTATGGTCGACGGCGACAAGCCGTCACCTGCTCATAAAAATGATTTGATTAAAGGAATGGGACTGGCCGTTTCAGTGGTTAAAACACGCGACTACCATGCAGTAGGTTCGTGGTTCGATTTCCGACTCCGGTCATCTACATTTTTCTTTCATTGCCGGCCCCCTCAATGTTGTCGATAGCAACTTCGCAGTATAAGTGTCGATAAACATGTAGGTGCCGTTTGTTGTGAATCTAGAATAGAAATCGTGTAAATCAGCCTTTAAACAATTTCGTACAAGGTCGTGTCAATTGCGTTAAGTGATAGATAAACCATATTTACGAAGATTATTGGACCTTATCAGTAATACATAGGACCTGGTAAATCCACGGCCGACCAGATATTCACACTATGACAAAATAAATCCAAAAACTACAGATTGACCATATTTACCATTCTTTTAGAAACGGTAAAACTCCATTCGTTAGTCCGATACAGCAGAAACTATTAGATCCATGTCTGTGTTTGGCATCCCTGCGAGTCTTATATTACTTTGCGTAATGACACTGACCGGTCCGAAGTGTTCGGTGCCGATATGCAAAAATCTGACTGAACCATTTTCTTCCAAGCGATTCGTTAGCTAGGGCGATAATACTTGATGAAATCTTTTTTTATATGCTAATGAAGATTATCTGGCAAAACGTGTACCACCATTAAGACCAGCTGCTTGCGTACGCTGACGATATGTGAAGATATCGTAGGCCGAGGACTTCAAAATGTTACTGCGGCCTTTTCAAGCATTGAGAAGCAGTCGACAAAAGTGAAACTGATTTCAACGAACAAAGAGTTTACTGAGTGTACGTTCGCAAGTATTACTATGCAGTCGAAGATGATATGGTCTGCTTTGGCTTAGCGGTGTAATACAAATATTGGTCACAAAATGTTGCTCTACGCCATCCCATACCCTCGCGAGACCGTTTTTCACACATACACGATCAGCAATTCAAACGTTTTCGAGGTGCTTAAGTGTAATGAAAGCAACACTACACACTAGAATGGGTCAATTTGTATGAAGTAGAAAAATGCAACAAGCGGTTATTAAAATCATTATCTACCATGAATTCTAAGAAAATTTGCCCAATAAATCATGGGTCTAAAATCAAGTCGAACCCCCGGTTTTTAACGAGTAATTTTGCGTATTGGGGGAAAAACGCACAACAAGCCCCGCAACTGCCCGGAATCTTTCCTAGAGGGTTCATATGTATGACCGATCCCTAGTCATTTTTCCCTCCTAGCATATTTCCCAAACACACATGTTCTGTGCGTGCGTTTGGTTATGCTACCACTGCTCTATACACTAAGCAAGTGATTCATCGACAACTTTTGACAGGCACTGATCCTACTTGCATTACATCACAGCGCAGAATCCTGAATAATGGCACAAGCAGATCAGTCTCTTCATGGAGTCTTTGAGAGAAAATTTCTTAGAAAACTATTTGGACCCAACATCATTACCGGCGAATGCTGTAAAACAATATCGACGTAGCCAAACACGTCCAAATAGACCGAAAAGTCCTCTCCAATAAATTGGATGGGCGGCACAGGTGGGGTCGTTGAAATCTTCATTGTATGTTTGTTTCATTAAAAAACTATCTACGGGGCGCAAAATATTGAAGAGTTTTAAATCTTTTTCTACGTGCAGCAATTAAAGGATGAATATCTTTTGTTTATGGCCAAATCAGAAGAAAAATGTCTCAAATGGTTTAAAAGTCATGTAAGTTTAGTAAAATTCCAAACTTTTTTTTTGCAGTATTCGAAATTTTTGTTTAAAAAATTATTGTTTTATAATTACGACAATGTTGTCCACTTATACATTTAATTTTTTTATAAACTTGCACCGTTTAATTTTAAATTTTAACATTTTAATAGAAAGGCAGTAATCAAATAGCTTTATACATATGTAGCTAAGAAACCATTCCTAAATTTTTTTAATAATAATATTATTTTCTCTATTAATTCCAACACCGAAGATAACTAAGTACCCCTCTACGAACTCTCTTAACGAGCGGAATCATCTACAAATTATAGATATTATAATTACATTAATAATTATAATATTTCTACTGACCTTCTCTCCTCTCAGTTCTGCTTACGTATAATTTACATTAATTTCACTCGCAACCAAGACAAAAAAAATAGAAAATGCATTAAAATCACTTTCTCTTAGTAAAAGTATTTCATTCTAAACCCAAAAAGAAAAAAACAAATACAAATAAACACATCTTCCGTCTTTACTCATTTGTACATCTTCCAACATATGCGAACCCTTTAATACTTCCCGTTTCTGCTTAATGATCGATACTGAAACCAGCTACAAGAATAACCGACCATTCAAAACTAGGTCTTACAGCTTCTTCATTACCGTTGTCTTCTTCGACTTCTTTTCTACAGCAGCGGCATTGCGATTGCCTTTCGGCTTCCATTTTTTCTACATTCAGACATAACTCAATTATAGTTCACTGACTTGTTGCCGCCGCCAGATTGTGGCATCATCATCATCAGCACCAACACCAGCTCCGGCAAAGGCAACCAGCAACTTGGTTGTGGCATCATTCATGTTATAGAAATGACGACTACAACACCTGATTCTGTAATAAGAATGCGTAAGTACATTTTCATGGCGCATTTCGCGCACGGTTTCTTGAATCTTGGATTGAGGTCTGAATAGTCGTCGTCTTCTGTTGCCGTAACCAAAGCGCTGTTATGCGTTTCTTGGTCCTCGCCGTTTATTGTGAAAGTTGTTATCAAACTAACAACAGTTGATAAACCAGATGCAGCAAAGGCAACTGAAGCGGTTAACTGCAACAAATCATCTATTGGCTGGATAATAACAACAACAAAAAAGAAGATATATTGAGATGATGTTGCACATCATTTTCACTTAGTTTGAGGGATTGTGTTGCGGTTGTTAGATAGCACCGTATGATGTTAACGCATAAAATGCGATTTGAATTGTTATCCGATGATTTGACTGTCTAATCGAATTTCAATCTATGAAATAACATTTCATTAGTAAATACTTTAAATAGAACCACAACATTTTGTTTTCTAATTTTATTATGTAAGTAATTTAATTGAAATTCTCGTGGATTTTGCCATTACTTATTAAATTATTTATTAAATAATACAGATAGTACAAGAGAGTGTAAAAAAAATGCATCAAATATTATGTGGATGCAAAAAGAATAAAAAAAGTTAGCTTTAACTGAACATATATGCAATTAATCCACGTTTCATAAAATTTTGCGCAAGTATACTCTTTGCTAGATGAAACAAATAGGTCACCAGACCTACTTTTGTCGACTACTTCTCAATGCATAGAAAGAGCGCAGTAACATCTCTTAGTCTCCAATATCTATATCATAGGCGTACGAAAGCAGCATGTGATTTTTATTAAACAAAGTTTCGGTCGGAGCCGGCCGAGGCATGATGGTTAGAAGACTTGACTACCATGCGGGAGATCTATGGTTCGATTCCTGCCTTCAGTCATTTAAATTTTTCTTTCATCGCCAGCCCCCTCGATGTTTTCGACAGTAACTTCGCAGTATAGTGTCGAGTCAATCGGCATGTCTAGTAAAAGCTTCTCAAGCTGTGTTAGTTAGTTGTGAATCTAAAAGTAGAAAGCGTGTTAATTTACACCAACGCGAGAAGCTATCCTATACCTCATTCATAGGATGTTTTTTAAGATCATTTCCATTAGGAAGTTTAAAAGATCAGTCAGATTTTTGCATATCTGCACTGAAGACTTATTGTCGATCGGTGTCAACCCGTAATAGCAAACTCAGCCATGACATCTAATAGTGTTTATCGTATTGGACTGTCGAATACATCTTTGCAGTCGATAAAATGATCTCGATCTGCACTACTTGGGCCTTTTCCAGAATTTGTGATAGTGTTATTATTCTGCCGGTTGTTGGAAATCAAAATTTTCTGGCCGAAATTCAAAAAATTAAATTTTCAAATTCATACCTTTTTAGTTGTTATATAAAAAATACACTCCAAATAAGAAGAAACATAAAAAATGTTGTCTATGTAATAATTATCCGTTATGCTGTAGCCATTCTAAGTTGACTCATGTTTTCGGTATTCATCATATATAATATTAGGGCAAAATGTAGTATGTTATAAACAGGGCAAACGGAAATATGCTTCAGCATGTTTTTTTACAACGAGATATTAACAAATGGGTAATGTATTTACATGTTTCATGGTCCTACAAGTGTTTTGAGACCTATTTGTAAGAGCATACTTTGGCATATTTTACCCATAAAGTCATATTTCGGCAAATTTTGGTTTTAGAAGCATAATTTAAAAAAACCTCCTTTTTTAAAGCATAATTTATATAGTTAAGGCCATATTTTTTAAACAATATCCCTTTTAAAGCATATTTTATGTTTTTGACATTATTTTTTTGTTCGTAAAATCAAGTGTCTTTACAACTTTTGTAACAGAACACATTTTATATCATTTTAAAAAACAAAAAATTATATTAAATTTTAAGTATTATTAACAGAATTAATTTTATTTTTGTACAACAAAGAATTATATTTCATTTAATTTTTGTTTAACTATCCTTTAATTATTGCCTACACTGTTCATGATATTCAGCTCAATTGTACATTGCTCGTAACTCGTAATGGTTCTCATTTATTATCACTCATTCCTCTCATTGTAACTATAATTGTTGTTGTAAAAGTATCACTCGTAACCATCGTACCTCTATCACAATCTGTTTGTTTGTTCATTTTTTTGAGTACCGTTAATTTTGATGCTGTTTTGAAATACGTATAGCACTCAACGTGGGGCGCCAATGTAAAGGTGAGACTCCTTTTAATAGAATCAGTTAGCAGAAAGGTTGCGCAATTGAATAAATATTACGAGACAGGAACCAGCACAACCAGCGCAACCTTTCTGCTAACTGATTCTATTAAAAGGAGTCTCACCTTTAAACTTTGGTTTTTTAAATTGTAACAGCCAAATCTACTATATGTTTTACACAACTGTGAAATGTTAAACGTTTATTAATCCTGTTTTTCGCGCTTTCTTATTTAAAAAATAAACAAAATGTCACCAATGAACGTAAAATAAAGTAATGTTTGCAAAAACTTGGTCTTTTTGCGATTCTTATGGCGTAACTAAAATAGGGCACAGGTCAATAAGGCGAAAGGGTCCGAAGGCGAAAGCGAACTCAAATAATTCACATTTTAAAAAGGCACTATTATATCGCAAATTACACTTACATCACTGTCATTTAAACCAGCTTAGAGATACAGAAGGCAGTTATGTACTATACTGATGTCAGTATCCATCCCAAACTGATGATATTGGTTCTACAGTACGATCTAGAGAAAGCGGTTGAAGGTAGAGTTATACAATTCAATAACACAGTGCGGGTAAGAAATTCCAAGTCAGGGTGAAGGTACTAGGTCAGTATAGTTAAACCCCTCAGAAAGGTTTGACGTGACAGAATTGTAGCTAAGGCTTAATAAATTATTTATTTTATATTTCCATGTAATAATCAAGTTGAACAAATTAAATCGAATGAAATCTTTTAAATATTGTCATTATCAGGGGAACCGGAAATACAGCATGTTTTTTTACAACGAGATATTAACAAATGGGTAATATATTTACATGTTTCATGGTCCTACAAGTGTTTTGAGACCTATTTGTTAGAGCATATTTTGGCATATTTTACCCATAAAGTCATATTTCGGCAAATTTTGGTTTTAGAAGCATAATTTAAAAAAAACTCTCCTTTTTTAAAGCATTATTTATATTGTTTTGGCCATATTTATTTAACAATATCCCTTTTAAAGCATATTTTATGTTTTTGACATTATTTTGTTTTTTTTTCGTAAAAACAAGTGTCTTTGCAACTTTGGTTTTTTAAAATGTAACAGCCAAATCTACTACATGTTTTACACAAATGTGAATGCCTAACGTTTATTAATCTTGTTTTTCGCGCTTTCCTATTTAAAAAGTAAACAAAACATAAAAAAGAGGTGCTTTTCAACCACCACCGATTTCGACCCTGGACATAATGCCTAAAGCTAATCCGACAAAAGCAGCAAAGCTAAAGGCGGTTGTAGAAGAGTTTTCTGACTTACGAGCTGATGGTGAATTGCTCTATTCTAAAATCTGCAGCAATGTTATTGCAGCAGATCGCAGATTCAAGTGAAGCAACATGTGAAAAGTTCTTGGAACTAAAAATTTAAAAAAGTTATACGATTGCATGGACAATATATGAGCAAAACTAAAAAATAAATTTATATAGATCTCAATCGATGAAGCTATAGATGCAACAGGCAGAAATGTGGCAAACGTTATAGCAGGGTGAAGACATTTTAGAGGTCCTAAGTGCATTAAACGATGAGGATGCACAATCCATTAAAACTGCAAAGGATGTCTTGACAGACCCCCAAACCAGATCTGACTTGATTTATATTGCTTCAAATTACGGTTTTATTGCAAAACATCTTAAAAATTTGCAAACATCAGGTCTTACGCTTATTGAACAAGTTCAGGTGAATGAAGACACTTTTAAATTGATAGATAATTTATCGAATTCCGAAATCAATTTAATAGTAAAACAATTTAATGAAATTATATCAAAAAACGTTGGCTAGGAAGAAGTGAAAAGTATTTGTAAAAAATTGTGTGGATATGCTCCCTTAAATTCGCTCCAATTACATCTGTGGATGTCGAAAGATTATTCTTAATGTACAAAAACATTTTACGTTATAATAGACAAAATTTTGTGTTCGACAATTTATCTCAATATATTGTTGTTCATTGCAACAACAATCTCAAATAAGATGCTCAACATGCAAAAACACCGTGATACTTAGGAAATATGGTTTAAGATTTTTGTTACTTTAATGTTAAATAAATTCATGTGATATTTTCTTAATTGTTCCTTAAATAGTAATACTTAAATATTTATTTCTATTTTATTTTACTTACTCAACATTTGTGTATGTAAAGTTACCAAAAATACTTACAAAGTCTGAATTTAAAATAATATTGTTCTTTTTTTTAATTTTTAAGCTGTTTTTATTACATTAAATAAAAATATTTCTAATTCATATGAAAGAGAGCATGTTTTTGTTGATTTTAAGGTCATATTTTGCCATTTCTCAGGTCATATTTTATGCGCATAAAACACGATTTTTAGGGCATATTTTCGGTTGCCCTGGTAATAAATAACGGTACATTTTAGTTGAAACAAATTTTTTTTTTGTGAATTTAAATGGTAAAATATTTTACTTTAATTGTGATTAATTCAATAGAATGTTTTTTGTTTTTGTTTCAATAAAATAGAGAGTTTTTTAGGATGCTCGAAAATTCACATAGTTTGAAAATTTGTGATGTTTCTTAGATCACCTAACATCAGCAAATTCTTAACACTACGGTAAAATTTTATGTTTCCTCTATTATCTCTATTTATCCTTCCTTCGATAAAAAATTTGAAAAATTTACTCCAAAAATTAAGGATACTTCTGATATGCATGAAACACAGCACTAAGGGTTTTTGGAGTCGTTGATTTTGAATCCGGAGTCAGATTTGTAAAACACAAATGGCGGTTACAGAATGGGGGATAATATTTTTAAAAAAGTTGAACGAAATGTCAAATGACAAAATATCCGCCATTTAGTTTGACCACGGATTCGAAATCAGCCAACTCAAAAACCCGCTTAGGCGTAATATCACATAAATTCTAACATTTTTTGAAAAAAAAAAATTTCTTCCAAATAGTATTCGCCATTTAGTTTTTTCAAAATCTGGATTCGAAATCGGCAATCCCAAAAACCCCCATTGGCACACATCGGATAATTTTACTATTTTTTTTGAGAAAACATTTCGTTTTCTCGTTTTTAATTAGATTCCAGATTCGATACCAGCGGCCCAAAAACCCCCATAGGCACAATATCGGTTGAATTCCAGAATTTTCTGACAAAAAATTTCCGCCAATTTGTAACCGCCATTATGTTTTTTTTTTCAAAATTTGAATCCAGATTCGAAATCAGCGACCGCAAATCCCCCATAGGCACAACATTATTAATGCAAGAATTTTTTTTATAAAAAAATGTCCGCCATTTTGTTTTTTCAAATTTTTTACAGATCTGACCAATGTGCGTTGTTTAAGAAATTCTTCTTCTTCTTTAATGGCAGCAACAACAGAAAGTTATCTATCAGTAGCCGCATATAGAAAAGTATTCCAAGCGCTTCTTCAGTCTTTTGTGCTCCGTTGATGTTTCGTCACACCAAGCTTCGATAACAGCTCTTTCACCTGGTCCATCCATCGGAGTTTTGGCCGCCCCTCATGCGCCGCCCATCGAGTTTATTGCCGAAGACTTTTCGAGCCGGGGAGTTTTCGTACAGCGTGTCCAAGCCAGCGCATTCGGTCTATTTGAACGCGCTTGACTATGTCGATGTCGTTGTACAGCTCATGATTCATTCTATGACGGTACTCGCCGTTAACGATGATAGGTCCAAATATTTTGCGTAGTATTTTTCTCTTGAAAACTCCCACAATAGATTGATCCGCCTGCGTCATTACTTAGGATTCTGCGCTGTAGAGTAAGACAGGCAGGATCAGTGTCTGGTAGAGTTGAATCTTCGTTCGTCGAGAGAGGGCTTTATCATTACAATGCTTGCTTAGCGTATAGTAACAGCGGTTTGCGATCAATACTCGTCTCTTGATTTCCAGGCTGATATTATTATTTTTGTTTATGGCGGAGCCGAGGTAGACAAAATCATCTACCACTTCGAAGTTACAGGTGTCAACGTTTACGCAGCGTCCCAAACGAGTAAACTCTTTGTTCTTTAATAAAAAATCATAAATCACCAGACCCATTTCTGCCGACTGCTTCTTAATTCTCGAAAAGGCTGCAGTAACATCCCACAGTTCACGACTTATAATATCTATATCATCGGCATACGCGAGCAGCTTGTGGCTTTTGTTAAAGATGGTGCTAGTCGTGTTTACTGCTGCCTTCCGCATAATCGTCTCCATTACGATGTTAAAGATATCGCAAGACAGACTATCGCCTTGTCGCCAGACAAGCCTTGCTTGGTAGTGGCTTTGTCAGTTTCTTGCCAATTTTTACTGCAGACTTCGTGTCACCCAGTGACATCACTCAAAGTCGTATTATCTTCGCGGGGATACCAAGACAGCAATAGCATCTCACAATTTCTGTCTTATCGGACTGTCGAATGCAGCTTTGTAATCGATAAACAAATGGTAGGTGTCGTTCAGCATTTCTAAGGTCTTCTCCAGGATTTGTCGTAGTGTGAATATCTGGTCGGTAAACTAAACTATAAGGTCTAATCAGGTTCGCCAGAATGGGTTTTAGTCATTCACATAAGACACTAGACAGGACCTTGTACGCGATGGGTAAAAAGCTAATCCGGCGATATTTGGTACACACACTTGGATCGCTTTTCTTAAGCACACGACATAGAACACTCATCGGTCATGCATTCATTGAGCCAAATCGTGTTTATGAGCTGGTACATGCATGTTGCCAGGCTTTAAAAAGCTCTGCCGGTAGTCCATCGAACAATCTACTCCGTCGTCTATGATTGGTGTGATTTCGTCACTTATGCTGCCTTCGGGAACGAGTTGAGATCGAAAGTGTTCCCTCCATATTTGCAGCATAGTTTGAGTGTCCGTGACCAGATTTCCGTTTCTGTCCTTACAGGTGAGGATCCCTGTTCCAAAACCTTTGCTGTTAACTTTTTGATAGAACTTTCATGCTTCAATTCTATCCCTGTAGTTTTCGAAATCCTGACTCTCTCTCTTTTCTTCCACAGGCGCTTTTGCCGCCTGAACAGGCTTTTCATCTCATCTCATTATAACGCTCCGTCACCGCACGTTGCCATCCATTTCGTGACATTCATCATCGTACCAGGGCTTTTCTGAGCATGGGTTTTCATAACCCAATACGGTCGTTGCGGCAGTGGACATAGAATTCGCAATATGCTGCCATTGTGTGTCGGGAACATCAAAACTAGGGTGTGGTTGTTTGAAGTAATTGAGAGAGTTGTTTGGATTAGGCATTGGCCATCTCGGTGGTATGCAGCTTTGTGATGTCTAGCTTCCTTTGCGTTTGGTTACCAGTGTACTTAGCACTACTTAATCGTGTGTATACTTGGCTGCAACTAGGTGGTGGTCTGAGTCAATACTCTTATTTAGTTTTTCTAAATATAGAATTCGAGCACGATCGCGTTGGGTGTATAATAATATAATAACTCAATCTCTAAAGTACACATTTTGGGAAGTACCAGATGTGCAGTAGCTAGACTTCCAATGTTTTCATCAAAACGTTATCCTGTTATAGCTTTACTATATACACATTGGGTGTATTGATATTATAACTCGATTTCTAAAGGAATGATACATTTGTATGGTAGGTACCAGAAGGGACGAGGCCATGTAGCCCATTTGTAATACCGTAAGTAGTGATACATTTGTATGGTAGGTACCAGAAGGGACGAGGCCATGTAGCCCATTTGTAATACCGTAAGTAGTTTTGGGAAATATTAATCTATGCAAAGTTTGAAAACAATTGGTAACGTGTTTCGAAAGTTTTCGTGCGTTTCATCCGGACCGACAGACGTACATGGATCAAACGACTAAAAAAGTCATGAATCGAATTAGACTTAAAGAAACGTAGGGTCTAAAGTGACTCCTTCTATGTGTTAAACTTTTGGTTCGTATCAAATTATATATACCCTCCTACCTGTAGGGTGAGGGTTAATTAATATAATAATGCAATAAAGTGATCATAATGGATCAAAATAAATATAGTATGACTCTTTCTGTAAATCATAATTTCTGAACCGATTTATGTCATGGCTTTCTAACCCACAAAATATGTCAAGAAGATTAGGAATTTTCTCATTACTTCTTAATACATTATATAAAGTTTCTCCCTAAAAATTTCAGTATTAACAAATATCTTCTACATCCATAGATCAGATGTACGAACTAATAGCAAAGTATCAAATACTATGAACTTGCAGAGTACAATGCCAAAAGATTCACTATCACTGTCAACGTTTACAAAATACGCATAGGCTAACATGAGACTTCTTTCAAACCGGCTACAAATGAGCCAACAACCAACCCCTTGCACCCCACACGCATTTACCAACAGGCCCGTCAGTCTCCTATGCCACTTGCCAAAAAAAAAACACTTATCGGTCCAGCCCAATCTCGTCCAGTTACTTGATTATTATGTTGTTTTAATTGCAATGTGTGTGTGTGTGAGACAACTTCATGAAGCTCTGATGTTGGTCCTAAAATGCCGACGCTGAAAAGTGGCACAAGAAGAAATTTCGTCGTTGTTTTTGTTGTTGTCGAACGACAACGAAAGTAATTTGGTCACTTTGGACAGATTGCATGAGAGGACACTCGCTGAGACCAGCGAGTAAGTGCAGCAAGCAGTCATGGTGGACATGTTTGTAGAGGCAAAGGAACCAGAATGGTTGCCAGTCGGTTAGTCAGTCGGTTATGCTCCTTGGGGGGTTTAAAAAGCTGAAACAACAAAAACTTACAATTGAATTGTGCTTCTTTTTCTGTTGGTTCATTCGACTTATAGAAATGAAAAGTTGATCCATAAGTGAATTCTTGTTTTCTTTCGTATTATTTGTCCAGTGTCCATATGCGAAGTTGTACTGATGTTTATCACACATTTGGAGGCTCTTCTTGTTTGACTTCAGGGGTTTGTTTGATTTCTTTGCTTTGGTTCGTACATAGTTGCGCTGTTGTGGTTGCTCATTCTTATCCACCTCACAAACATATATGGAGGACACATTTCACTTTTGTTGGAAATGTTTTTTGTTCAATATATGGGTGAGTACATAGCAAGAAGGATGAGTGTTTTGAATTTGATCTAAAGAAATAAAATAAAGAAACTAGTCCTGTAACAATTACAAAAGCGCATTACTTTCCTTTGCCACCTTAATCTAAAAGTTCTAAAAGGACATTTCAAGTAAAAAAACAAGTTAGAAAATTCCAGTCGAGTAAACCGACTTAAATGTACCCACACCTTCAGTAAAAACATAAAATTTCATTAACAAAATACAGAATTTGGAAGGTACCAGAAAGGACCTAGCTAGACTTCCAATTTTTTTCTCCAAATCTTTATCCTGCTATAATTTACTTAATATGTACAGAATTTCTGCGCGGTTGTATTGGGTATATTGATATTATTACTCGATTTCTAAAGAGTGGGCAATGGTACATTTGTGTGGGAGGAACCAGAACGGCCATGACTGCACTTCCAATGTTTTCAACAAAACTTTTACTATTTTAGCATAACAAAACATAGAATTTGGGCACGATCGCGTTGGGTATATTAATATTGTTACTCGATTTATAAAGTGATTCCACTCATTTGTCATTTGTATTGGAGGTACCATAAGGGGCGCGGCTGGACTTAAACTTTTTTCTTTTATTCAGTTATATACTAAATACGGAATTTGTGTACGATCGCATTGGGTGAATTGATATTATTATTCAATTTGTAAAGTGGGCGAAATGGTACATTTGTATTGGAGGTACCAGAAGGGGCGTGGCTGGAATGATGTTACTTCTACCTGTAGGGTGAGGGTATTAGAAAAACGAACTTCGACAAACTATCAATTTTTTCCTCCGTGATATGCAGTCACCCATATGTTACATACTGAATGCAACAAACGTATGACTGCGCCAATACTTACCGATATGTGGCCGCGCCAAAGGCGTGTAACCAAAACTTAAATCGTTATTTACTTCTTTTTCTTAACTTAGTTTTTTTTCTGTTATTTGTATTTTGCTTATTTGACCAACAAATTAGAAAGTAAAACTCTAGAGAAGCTGGACAACGACAACAACAATAACAAAAAATAATCTCAAATTCAAAAACAACATATATAAACTTCTTTCCTTCAGCTCATTGAGCTGAGTAAGCTGGCTGCTGCTGCTGCTGCCATCGATGAAGTAGATGTTAGCCACCACCACTGCCGCCTGTTTGTTGTTGCCTTTTATTAAAGTCTCTTGAGTATTTATGTATCTCTATCTCTATTTTTATATCAATATGTAGTTTTGATTAAAATGTTGGCAATAATCACTTGTGTCAGTTTTTAAGATTCACATTTTTTGCAATTTGTTAAATAGCAGCAACTTTTGTTTGTTTCCCCGTTTTGTACAACGATCCAATTGGCTGGTGGAGCTTTTTTTGGTTAATTAATTTGTTTTACTAATAAAAACAACATAAATAAATATACAAGACAATACAGATGAACAGAGATTGTATTAGAAATATTTGCACTGCCAGCGCCAGTAGTAGCAGTGGTTTTATTATACCCATTATCATATGGACGAACATGTTGCTGTTGCGAACGATGTTCGTTCGTAAGCCAGACGGCTAATTTACTCTTGCACCGCAAAGGTCAATTGTTTATTGCGTGAACTCTCAAAACGATTGGGAGTTTTGATGTCCATCAAAGCTAAGATACCAATGGTCAGTATGCCGCATAGGAAAAAGGATACTAAGACACCGGCCCATATGGGAGCTGTGGTGAAACCAACGCAATCGTAGACATCACCAAATTTAGAGGCACCATTTAGCCATGGTTGCACCTGCAAAAAGAAGAGGAGAGGTAACAAGTTAGAATATGTATATAAGAGTGAACAAAATATTGAAAAAGTGCAGAATAAGGAGCGGACCAAAGAATATAGAAAAAAAGCCACGGGGCAGTTTAAATCCAAGCAACGTAATTTAGAGGCAAATCTAAAAAATACCAGTAAGAAAGTTTCAGACGGTTAAACCGACTTACATATACCCTCAGCCTCAGTAAAAACATAAAATTTGCAAGTATATATAAGTTAGGGAGGTACCAGAAGGAGCGTGGCCAGATTTCCAGTTTTTTCTCCAAAACTTTATCCTGTTATTGCTTAACAAAAAATGGAATTTGGGCACGATCGTGTTGGGTATATTGATATTATTACTCGATTTCTAAAGTGGGCGGGGGAATCGTACTTTTGTGTGAGAGGTACCAGAAGGGGCGAGGCTAGACTTCCAATTTTTTCGGAAACTTTATCCTGTTACAGCTTTACTAAATACAAAATTTGGGCACGATCGCGTAGCCCATGTGCAATCACGTAAGTAGTTTTGGGAAAATATTAACCCATGCAAAACTTCAAAGCTATTGGTTACGCCTTTCGAAAGTTATCGTGCGTACCAGCCGGACAGACAGACAGATAAACGACTATGAATCAAACAACTTAAAAGTCATGAATCGAATTATGTATTAAACTTTTAGGTCGTAACAAATGATATATAACTAGGGTGTTCAAAACCGCAACCGAAAAACCGTAAACCGGTTTTTGTATTTAAAACCGTATGCCGGTTTTTGCAAAAATGCCATTTTCGAATAACCGGTTTAACCGAGTTTTTTCCTTCGAGTACCCGGTTTTTTTAAATTGCTTTGTAACAACTCTAAAAGGAGTTATTGAAAAAGTATAAACTTTAAAATTGAATTTGAAATTAATTTAGAAAACACTTTTTACATTTTTGAAGCTTTTTAAAGTTTTAAAATTCAATTTCATATTAATTTGAAAAATTCTTTTTGCATTTTATAAACGAGAATTCTTTTAGAAGCTCTGTAAAATTTTAAAATTCAATTTCAAATTAATTTAGAAAAATCATTTTACGACGATGATGAATACGGTGAAATAGTGGTAGTCTATAAATCAGGCGTCGTGCAATAAAGCCATATGGCTTTATTACCAGCATGGTTGTGCAATAACACCATATTAAATTTCCGATCAAAGTGGCCATAACAATGAAAAATGCGACTAAAAGTAATAAAAAGCTTTATGAGGTAGATGAAGTGGGGGAGGCGTGTCTCCGACCGCATTCGTCTCTCGCTGCAATGTGTTCTCTAGTACACCACTATGTTTACTGACTTATTAACATAAACAGAGATAGAGAGAGTAGCGAGGCTGGTTATGCAGATAGACTAGGGCGCACAAAACAAAAATACTTAAATTGCATACTATTTTAAAAAACAAAATTAAAAATATTTCAAAAATATATTCCTTTCCAAAAATACTACTTTAAAAAATAAAATGAAAGAGAATCCAAAAATTTATTAAAAAGTAAAAGTGTAAAAATATTCATTTATTTAAACCAAATTATTTTTTTTTATTTGTATTTTACCTTTTTAGGAAAAACCGAAAAAACCGGTTAAACCGGTTTTCATTCAAATGCTGTATTCGAAATCCGATTTTTCTAAAAAATCAATTTTTCGAATAACTCGGAAACCGGGTTTTTAAAAAAAGGAGGTATTTGAACACTCTATATATAACCGAGGATGCACTACTATTTCTTCGTGTCCGAATTGGAGTAAAAGCATCGAGTCCGGTCATGACATTTTTTCGACTACCACAATTATAGTGTTGAAATACTTTATTATTTTAGAAAACCGGTTTCGGTTTATTCGAACAATACAAAAACATACAACTCCGTTTTTGAATACTCGATTTAGTAAAAAAAAATCGAGTTAACCTGTTTCGTACGGCTTTTTTCAGAATTTGTAAAATGAAACCATATGAATATGGACGCCATTCCACCCATTTCAAGATGATAAGAAACGTTTATCTAGCAGCATTTTCTTAACTGTTAGACGGTTTCGGAGAAAAAATCCGAATAGGCAGTTTACGGTTACGGTTTTGAGCACTCTAACCACAATATAATTTATTTAGCTATTTTCATAATGTTTTTATGGATGTTGTTTGAATTGATCTTATGTTATCTACACATTGTCCTGGCAAGAGTTAAAATTAACTTTAAGAATTAAAGTAACGATATGATTACAAATTAACACCCTCTTTACAATTTTATGCTTAGTTTAGGAGATAAAGGCACATAAAATTGTTCATATGATTATCGACGGCTTCATACCCATTTCAAGTTGGCAATCTATTTTAATGACATCCCACTGTGATCACTAAAGCAAGGAATTTTATTCACTAGAAAATCGAAAATATAACATGTACTTAAAATGCAGCAATATGCACTATAAACTTATAAAATATGCAATAAAAAAATTATTTAACATTTTAATAAAAAAAGGACACGAAATGTATTATGTATTATGTACATATAAAATTAATATTAATTTTAAATCGTGGATCTCTTTCACTGCTTCGCCAAATTTTTCGAAATTTTTGGCGTTATATTTGACTTCCCTAAGCCACGCTCCCCATCTTGTTATAACTGGCTCGGGAGAAAACGGAATATCATAATATATTTTATTCAAAATCGGTACACGCGAAGGATTTAATTTTCAATTTAATAAACAAGTTACTTGCAACAGCTTTGTAACCCCCTTGCCGCCTTTACAATGTAGGCGATGTATCGTTTAGAAAAAGAAGAACTTTATATTTATCGAAATCTCGATGAGTCATTTGTTGATTGGTTTTGTCTATTTACTTTGAGCAAAGATTTTTTGTCGCGCATATCGTCTTTTCATATTAAATTTGCTCCTATATCGATATCGGTGTAAAAATTCTGTAAAAATTTGTTGTAAAATTAATATTGTGTAACAAGTTTTAAAGCTACTTTTACCCAAAGATGTCTCACAAAAAGTTAAAGGCGTTTTACTTTTTACAGTGGTTGTTAATCCAAAAAGCAAAATTATGCAATAAAAATATGAATTTATTGTAAAATTT
The DNA here is from genome assembly GCA_964034835.1 of Muscina levida. Lineage (NCBI taxonomy): Eukaryota > Metazoa > Arthropoda > Insecta > Diptera > Muscidae > Muscina > Muscina levida. Next base: position 142,746,136 of record OZ035880.1, on the reverse strand, counting down.
ACAAAAATATTCGCATAAATATGCAAAAGCACGTTTTTTTTCGTAAAATATGCAAAAACGATTATATGCCATTTTAAAGGAAAATCATGATTCGTAAAGATAACTTAGGCGTTTCTATTTTAGGATGCTTAGAAAAAATATGCATTTGTATAAGATTACTTGCCCTAGGGATCAAAAATTAAGCACCTTATTGCTATTGGAAGCATGGTTCTGGAAACAACGGCATTTAATGTTCTTCATGTGAATAGCGACAGTCATCTTTCAGAATTTTTATTCCCCACCCTATGGGTAGGATGATATGTATCATTTGATACGACCCAAAAGTTTAACGCATAGAAGAAGTCAGTTTAGATCCTGTTTCTTTGAACCAAATTCAATTCATGAATTTTTAAGTCGTTTGATCCATGTTCGTCTGTCTGTCTGTCCGGCTGGTATGCACGATAACTTTCAAAAAACGTAACCAAATGTTTAGAAACTTTCCATGGGTTAATATTTTTCCCAAAACTACATACGGAATTGCTTATGAGCTAAATGGTCACGTACCTCCCATACAAATATACCTTTCTGCCCACTTTAGAAATCGAGTAATAATATCAATACAACCAACGAGATCGTGCCCAAGTTCTGTATTTAGTAAAGCTCAGCATGTTTTTAATAACCGCAATTTTTTTTTATTCTGTCTCCATATTCGAAACCAGGGACCCCAAAAAGCCCCTTGGAAAAATACTTATTAAAATTTTTTGAAAAATTTAAAAATTTGACTCCAGCTTCGAAATCAGCGACACAAAAAACCCCCTTAGTACCATGTTTTATGTCCATTGGAAATCTCCTTCATATTAAGGCCAAATTTTTCACAGATCTGACCAATGTGCAGTATACGGAGTGGGCGTGGCAAAACTGTATTCTAACCCTATAGAGATAAAATTTGAAACAAGATAGTACACAGCAACACGAATTTGAGTATGCTGACGACATTTTAATTTTGGGTCAGTGGGAGAAGGTGGCGTGACCAAACTGTATTTTAGCCCCAGAGAGATACAATTTTACACCCATGAATCAGGTATGGGATAGCTTCTCACGTTATTGTGAATAACCACGATTTCCATTTTGAGATTCACAACTAACGACACCTACTTGTTTATCGACAAATGCGAACGTTTGAGAAGATGTTTACTAGACATGCTGATTGACTCGACGCTTATACTGCGAAGTTGCTGTCGACACCATCGAAGGGGCCGGCAATGAAAGAAAATTTTTTCAGATGACTGGAGCCAGGAGTTGAATCTGGGAACTCCCGGAGCATGGCAACACGAATATGAATATGCTGACGACATTTCAAATGGGGCCAGAAGAAACTGTATTTTAACCCTAGAGCGATAATATTTACAAGCGATAATACAATAGACACGAATTTGGATGTGGTTTCATAGTCGGCAAGAGACTTCGACACCTGGTCTCGCGGTTTAACCCTGTAAGTGACCGAATAGCCACCATTCGCATCCGGGCGAAATATTTTTACATCACGCTGATTTGTGTACACGCCCCGACGGAAGATAAAGACGATGAGATTAAAGATGCATTTTACGAGCGCCTAGAGGAAACATACGACCGCTGCCCTGGCCACGACATTAAAATTGTTCTAGGAGACTTTAATGCAAAAGTAGGAAGGGAAGATGTTCTTGGTCCATCGATCGGCAAATTCAGCCTGCATACCGACACGTCAGACAACGGGTTAAGGCTGGTTAGCTTCGCAGCGGGAAGGAACATGGTAGTGAGTGGAACCAGATTCCAGCACAAAGATATCCACAAGGCAACTTGGCTATCCCCCGATCAAAACACCAAAAATTAAATTGATCATGTAGTAATCGATGGCAGACATGCATCTAGTGTCATGGACGTGCGTGTGATTCGTGGTGCTAATATTGGCTCGGATCATTACCTGGTTGCAGCCAAGGTGCGCACAAGATTGAGCAGAGCGAAAAACGCACGTAACCAAACACAAAGAAAGCTGGACATCGCGAAGCTGCAAACCCCAGAGATAGCTACTGCCTACTCCAACCAGCTCTCCCAACTTTTACGACACAACGCCTCTACTTCTGACGTTCCCGATACACAGTGGCAGCATATTGCGCATTCCATGACAACCGCCGCAACAACCGTGCTAGGATATGAAAAGCGGAGCTCAGACGAATCCTGGTACGATGAAGAATGTCGCATAGCGTCTGAGGAACTGGATGCTGCTTATAGGGCAACGCTACAGCCAATTGCAACCCGTGCTGTTAGGGAACGGCATAAGGAGAAAGCAAAACGGGCGAGACAGCTATTTAGGCGAAAAAAACGTCAGATGAAGGAACGGGAGAACGAGGATATAGAGCGATACAGGGATAGAGGTGAGGCCCGAAAATTTTACCAGAAAATAAGAACAAATGGATACGGTAATGGCCTCCCCACCTGTAAGGACAGTGATGGAAATCTGGTCACGGATACGCAGAGTGTGCTGCACATATGGAGAGAACACTTCCAGCAACTGCTGGTTCCAGAAGGCAGCGCACGTGAAGGTATCACGCCAATTGTCGACGACGGCTTAGATTGCCCACCACCAAGTCAAGCCGAGGTAAGAAGAGCAATATCGCGGCTAAAAAACAATAAAGCAGCCGGTGCCGACGGACTTTCGGCAGAGCTCTTCAAGTCCGGTGGCGAGGAGCTGATAACGAGCATGCACCAGCTCCTGCGCACGGTTTGGCTTAAAGAGTGCATGCCCGACGATTGGAACCTAAGCGTATTGTGTCCTGTGCTGAAAAAATGTGATCTAAGTGTGTGCTCCAACTACCGCGGGATCAGCCTTTTACCCATTGCACATAAGGTCCTGTCGAGTGTGCTATGTGAAAGACTAAAGCCAGTGTTATCCAACCTGATCGGGCCTTATTTGTGTGGCTTTAGACCTGTTATAGCAACAACTGACCGGATATTCACACTTCAGCAAATCCGGAAAAAGACCTAAGAGAAACAGATCGGCACGTACCATCTTTTCGTCGACTATACAGCTGCCTTCGACAGCCCGATACGGCAGAAATTACTCGAAGCCATGGCTGAGTTTGGTATTCCTTAACGCCTTTGCGGAATTACACTGACTAACACGAAGTCTTCAGTGAAGATTGGCAAGGACCTTTCGGAGCCATTCTGTACCAGACGAGGCCTAAAACAAGGCGACGGCCTATCGTGTGATCTCTTCAATATAGTGATGGAGATGATAATGAGAAAAGCTGCAGTAAACACGAGTGGCACTATATTCAACAAAATCCACATGCCACTCGCGTACGCTGATGACGTCGACATCATCGGTCGAAAACTGCTGGATGTGACTGCAGCCTTCTCAGGTATACAGAAAGAATCAGCGGAAATGGGCCTAACGGTGAACGAGAGCAAAACGAAGTTGTTAGTTTCAATGAACAAAGAATCAACTCGTTTGGGAAACTGCGTGAACGGTGACAGCTATAATTTCGAGGTGGTAGATAATTTTGTCTACCTAGGCTCCGCTATCAACAAAGCAAATAATGTCAGCCTTGAAATCCGGAGAACAATCCTGCTTGCAAATAAATGCTACTACGGACTAAGCAAGCGATTCAATGACAGAGCCCTCTCTCGACAAACAAAAATCCAGCTATACCTGATACTGGTGCAGAAGATCGAGGCGCTTATAATGCTTTTCTACGTGCGGTATATAATCCAATGGGATTGCAAAGAAGTTCCAGCTAAGTAAGTAAGTCTAAAAAAGTTTTGCCACGCCCACTCCGCCCACTGGTCCAAAATTACAATTTCGTGCGTGTATTCATATTCGTGCTGCCGAGTACTATCTGTGTATCAAATTTTATCTCCCTAGCTCTTAAAACATGTTTTGCCACGCCCACTCCGTATAGTACACTAACTGTCTTCCAAATTTCTTTGAAATCGGTTCCGCCGTTCAGATGTGATTGGCCCACCAAGTATTCCTCCATTTCAAGTATATAATTATTACAACAACTCACCTGATAGTCACGTATAAGAAGTGTATCAGCTCCATTCGAGAAAGTTAAATTTTGAGCCGAGCATCTATAGGAGAATTTTACCGGTGCCGAGGGTATAGTATATTGATTACCCTTAACAAATAGGATATTTTTGTAGTCCTTGTATTCCACTTCAACGGCTTTCATAGACCACGAGCCATACCGGAGAGTAAAATTGAAACGCATAAAGAGTTTTTCATCCTCGACCTTGAATATGATATTCAAGCGTCCATAGCCTTTAGATTTTTGGTCATCAAATGTAATGGCCTTGTTGTGTTCCTTCAGAATGTGTTTGGTGTTATTCAGATACAGTTCAGGTTCGAAGTTGACATGGAGTACAGCTTTCTGGCCTGTAGATAGAAAAGTAAATAAAAAATGAACTGTATATAAAAAAATATAAAAAAACAACATTACTTAGGAAGAAACCAGGTAAAGTTGTTTTTGTGTTCTTGACAAGTAGACAAATATTAAATGCTCACTGAACATTTAATATAACAAAAACCTAACTTGTTGAGGTTATTGAGTGATTATATATTGTATTAAATATTTTAAGAATCAATTTGTCTTAGTGTATCATTAGATACATTAGCTAAACGATCAGAAAAGTTTTTTATTTGTTGATATTAATGGTCAATTCATTGTCACGCACTAGGAATATTTATAAAATGAAACCAACTGTAATTTAATTCTGGAACATTAAGTGCTTTTTTCGGAACGGCCTCACTGTACATTAATCAATAGCAATAATACAGTATTTGCATTAAATTGTTAACAACTTTTTCTTTAACCTATGTTCCACTGTTTGTTGTTTTTTCTTACACACTTACCATCCGCTACAAAGACATAACTCTCTTCTGTCTCATCAGTAAGTGGCGACACGGTGGTGCTGCTGCTGCTGCTGCTTTCTTCATCCTTTTCGGTTTCACCTTTTTCTTTGGCCTCACGTTTTGCTATGAAATGAGCCTCCTCCTCACGGCTCGCTAGAATTCCCAACACTTCACCTTCGCCATAAATGGACAACGCATCGGAGTAGCCACCAACAATTTCCGAATCACTTTCCTCAGATGGACCACTCAAGTTGATGACCTACATTGTTAAAAATTGTCGAAAATGTTATAGAAAAAAACATTCCCTCATCACTGCATTACGCTTTTGTAGCAAACCTCTATGTTGGCGTTATAGTTGAAAGGATCTGCGGCTAACGAATGTTGTGGCAAATAGGTCCAGGCATTATCTTTAATCAATTGCTGGAATTTCGGATATAGTTGACCATCCAAACGTCGCGTACTATTGCGTACAAATATCACAACCGCTTTCACATCACGAAACAAATCGGTTAATTCACTATCGCTGGTTTCGACCAAAGCTTGGGGCTGAAGATTTATAACTTTTTCATGACCCCAAAATAGATAGGGGCCACTGATGTTGGCTGCCGTTAAAGTAATTAAACTTAGCACTAAAGTCAAATAATAAATATGCATAATTTTCTTTGGTCACTTTTGTGAATATGAGAGAAACTAAACCAAGTAACGTTGTTCACTTCCGCAAAATTTATGCTGCTGCACAAGGATAAAACTAAAAATGTATAACAGTGTTTCGAAAAGAGAAAATAATCGATACCCCAAGTCCACAACAGGGTGGTAAAGCGTCTGCGTTAAGATGAACAGCTGTACCTCCGGCATTTGGCAAAGTGGTTGTTTTCATTTTGGTGAAATGTTGTTGGGAAATATTTATCATTTCCACAATGTTGTTGTTCTCCAAATATAGTAAAAAGAGAGAGATAGAGAACGGGAAGGAGAGGAGAGAACAGTTTATGAGCGAATATTTGTTGTTTGTGTTATCGAGGGTGAAAATGTGTACTTTTATTAATCGGGGGGCCAAATCCCTATCGAATGTTGTCATGTTGTCAAATGTCATAAACATTTTTATGATTTTGATTGTGTACATTTACGAAATATTTGTGTTTAAAAATAAACCTGCATCAAAATATATACATATAAATATGTGGGTGTATTTTTGTTATTAAATGTATCCATACATACAATACAGCACGTTCTCGATTATAGCAATACGTAGAAAACGAAGATGTTGCGTAGTTAAGCTGTTGGTTTAGTTTAAAATATTTAGTAGCAATAACACTAGGCAACAGTGAATAAACAACATTAGTATTATCAATATATTTTTTTTTGTTGAAGTACATATTCCTTCTTATTACGTATGTCTTAGTCGACTTAGTCGTCGTGGTCGAATTTACATTTCATTGGTATTATGTAAAACATTCGACGTGAATGTAATTGTAATATATTGTGCTTATGAATTGTAATGTTTTTTTGGTCACCTTGTCGCAAAAAACAGCTGATAGATATATAAATTTCTGGTTCAGTCTTTCGGTTGTTTAATTTTTTTTTAATTGAGATATCACAAATGCAGCAACTATACAAATCAGCGCTGAATAATATCAGAAAGGATTTGGAATCTGGATTTTAATCTGTGCCTAGTGCAACCTACAATAAGTTCTGAGCGTAGATGAACCATACATATGTCTTCATGTCGGCCAGACTTTGATCCATCCTTCAGAGTTGCGTTAGGAAGGATCAATGCTGTTCACCATACCTTTCATGATATGCCATTGCCTTTTTAAAAATTTTTTTTGTACCCTTTTGCAAAGCAGTCATGTGGACTTTCAAATATTTTTGATGTTGTTTTTTCATCCTTTAATAAGTAAAAAGAGATGTTTTTAATTATAAATTTGTTATAAGTTTAATAAATCTTATGTATTATAAGGCTCTGTTGTTTTTACATCTATTTTCTGTTTAGTTTTTTAAATTCCTTCGTTTGATTTGACTTTGTCACCGGCAAAATACACTACGACTGTGTCTGTAAAATTTCACGATCAAAAACGACATACAAAACACCACTATTTGTAACAGAATTCGATAGAGTCATATTTCAGTCTCACAATCTACATCGGCGATGCTATATTTAGAAAACGACAAACATTCGACGTGACTACGACATGTATAATAATTGGGATTATGATAAGGATTTGTTAAAAACAAACATTTATTATATTATACATCCTGTTCAATCTACAAATCAGTTAAAATGTAATTGCTTTCAAGCAAAAATTCGAAATTCTTGTCAAATTGGCATTATTCACATAATTGTGAATAACATCAAAATTTCTACATCAATTTTGCTTACGAAAGGACTTATTTAAATATTTATTATTTTAACAATCGATTTTTAAATTTAAACGTTAGATTTTGTATGAATTTTTCGATTTATTTTTTTTGGATAACTCCGAAACTAGTGATTAGGGTAAAAACAACACTAGACAGACCTCGAAGTTAATGGGACAGTTACTGATCTAATCGGACAAATCGTTCTTGAGTCATGCTAAAATCTGTGAAACTAAATGTGTATTTGATACAAGAACCAGTACAGAAATTTCCTTCAGGTACTTACTTACTTACTTAGCTGGTACTTCTATGCAATCCCAGTGGATTATATACCGCACGTAGAAAAATATTATAAGCGCTTCGATCTTCTGCGCTTCTTCTCCAGTTAGTCACACCGAGTTCTGTAAGGTTCTCAGTAATCTGGTCTTTCCAACGGAGTTTTGGTCGCCCTCTTCTGCGCCCTCCATCGAGTTCATTGTCGAAGACTTTTCGAGCTGGAGCATTTTCGTCCATGCGTACAACATGACCTAGCCAACGCAACCGTTGCACCTTAATGCGTTTGACCACGTCAATGTCAGTGTAGAGCTCGTACAGCTCATGATTCATACGACGCCGATACTCTCCGTTAACGATGATGGGCCCAAATATTTTACGGAGTATTTTTCTCTCGAATACCGCCAGAACCGATTCATCCGCTTGTGTCATAACCCAGGATTCTGAGCAATACATTAAGACAGGTAGAACCAGTATCTGATATAGCTGGAGTTTTGTTCGTCGAGAGGGGGCTCTGTCATTGAATCGCTTGCTTAGTCCGTAGTAGCATTTATTTGCAAGCAGGATTCTTCTTCGGATTACGAGGCTGACATTTGTTTTGTTGATGGCGGAGCCTATGTAGATAAAATTATATACCACCTCGAAATTGTAGCTGTCAACGTTCACGTTGTAAACGAGTAGATTCTTTGTTCGTTGAAACTAATAACTTCGTTTTGTCCTCGTTCACCGTTAGACTCATTTTCGCTGATTCCTTCTGTATACCTAAGAAGGCTGCAGTCACATCCCGCGGTTGTCGACCGATGATGTCTACGTCTTCAGCGTACGCGAGTAGCATGTGGCTTTTGTTGAATATCGTGCCAGTCGTGTTTACTGCAGCTTCTCTCATTATCATCTCCATCACTATGTTGAAGAGATCACACGATAGGCCGTCGCCTTGTTTTAGACCTCGTCTGGTATAGAATGGCTCCGTAAGGTCCTTGCCAATCTTCACTGAAGACCTTGTGTCAGTCAGCGTCATTCCGCAAAGACGTATCAGATTGACTGGAATACCAAACTCAGGCATGGCTTTGAGTAATTTCTGCCGTATCGGGCTGTCGAAGGCAGCTTTATAGTCGACTAAAAGATGGTACGTGTCGATCTGTTTCTCTTGGGTCTTTTCCAGGATTTGCCAAAATGTGAATATCTGGTCAGTTGTTGATTTACCAGGTCTAAAGCCACACTGATAAGGCCCGATCAGGTTGGATAACACTGGCTTTAGTCTTTCACATAGCGCACTTGATAGGACCGGTAGTTGGGGCACACACTTGGATCACCTTATTTCAGCACAATCGGGCATGCACTCGTTACCGTTACCAAACCGTGCGTAGGAGATGGAGCTCGCCACCGGACTTAAAGGGTTCTATCGGAAGTCCGTCGACACCGGCTGCCTTATAATTTTTCAGCTCGATATTGCTCTTCTTACCTCGGCTTGACTTGGTGGTGGGTAATCTAAGCCGTCGTCGACAATTGGCGTGATACCTTCACGTGCGCTGCGTTCTGAAACCAGCAGTTGCTGGACGTATTCTCTCCATGTATGCAGCACACTCTGCTTATCTGTAACCAGATTTCCATCTTTGTCCTTACAGGAGGGGAGCCGTAGCCTTTTGCATTTACTTTCTGGTAAAATTTTCGGGCCTCACCTCAATCCCTGTATCGCTCTATGTCATCGTTCTACCGTTCCTTCATCTGACTTTAAAAAGCTGTCTCGCCTGTTTTACTGTCTCCTTGAGCCGTTCCCTAACAGCACAAGTTAAAATTGGCTGCAGCGTTGCCCTATAAGCAGCATCCTGTTACTCCGACGCTATGCGAAATTCTTCATCGTACCAGGATTCGTCTGAGCGCCGTTTTTCATATCCTAGCACGGTTGTTGCGGCGGTTGCCATGAAATCCGCAATATGCTGCCACTGTGAATCGGGAACGTCAGAAGCAGAGACGTTCTGTCGTAGAGGTTGGGAGAGTTGTTTGGAGTAAGCAGTGGCTATCTCTGGGGTTTGCAGGTTCGCGATTTCCAGCTTTCTTTGTGTTTAATTTTTTTTTTTATAAATTTATTTATAACTACGAATCTGTTGATTATGCAGAAAAATGATATATGGATAGATTAAAGAATTTTTTTTTCACCATACGGGTAGGAGGGTGTTTATCATTCGATACGACCCAAAAGTGTAACACATCAAAGGTGTCACTTTAGATCCTACGTTTCATTGAACCAAATTCGAATCATGACTTTTTAAGTCGTTTGAGCCATGTCCGTCTGTCTGTCCGGCTGGTACGCACTATAACTTTCATAAGACGAAACCAATTGTTTTAAAACTTTGCATAAGTTAATATTTCCCCAACACTACTTACAGTATTGAAAATGGGCCATGTACACGCCCCTTCTGGTACATCCCATACAAATGTACCACTCCGCCTACTTTAAAAATCGAGTAATAATATCAATACACCCTACACAATCGGGCCCGAATGCTGTATTTTGTTAAGATATAACAGGATAAACTTTCGGAGGAAAAATTGAAAGTCCAGCCACGCCCCTTTTGGTACATACAAATGTACCACTCCGCCTACTTCAGAAATCAAGTAATAATATAAATCTACTAGAAAATTTTATATCTTACTGAGGGTGAGGGTATATGCAAGTCGGTTTTCTGACTGCAACTTTCTTACTGATTTATAATTTTTGTAATGTAAACGTGGCTGTAGGAGCTTAAAAACTTTAAGCCCATTAAAATACTCCAATCGTGCTCAAACTTTGGCTATCCCAAGTCTGCAAAGTCTTATCATTTTTAGGGGGTGGCACCGACAAAAATCCAACATCGATTTTTACGATCAGACTAATGACCAATTCAAATCGATTTTTTTCATTTTTTCATAAATATGACTCTCCATTTATAGTTACAACTAAATTTTATATAATAAAATTTCCAAATTATGCATTAACCGATAGCACTCTGTATACCAAAAATCGGAATCTAGAATTCTAAGAAAATTTCACTAAGAAACTATGTGTCTAAAATCAATTCCTATCTTCCGCTGAGAAGCATTCAGATTGAGATTTTTTAAGGTATTTAAAAACTAAAAAAATACCTTTACTTTCTGAGAATTCATCGTAGATTCCGATTCTGGTATACGATTACAACGCTTTTTTCGACTTCAATAAAACTTTATAAAAACTTCAATCCCAGGAAAAAATATTTTTACATTTTAGGGGTAGAAACTGCTTTAAATGAGGTCATTTTTACAAAATAATGTCGTACGTCAGCGACATCTATAGGGCAAATATAGTACTCGTCCAGACCTATACAGCGATGCCTTGTATTAAGATTGAGCCAAAAACAAAATTAAACGATTTTGTCTATTTATCGGGGTGGTGGGGGTCATAAAAATTATTTTTTAAAGTTGAAGTCTTTTGGAAGTCTTTTTTCGTGACCCGGTTTATTGTACATGCATGTATATCATATATTACAACACCAATCTAAAATGCTACAAACACTTAACAAACAATACAAAATATACATTTTCATTTATAACTTTATTGCTCGATTAACTTATTTTCTATTGACCATATAACAATTATTTACATTTTATAAAAGTTTCCTTAGAATACAATACAAACACATTGTGCCTAAAATGATTAACAATTTTGGTTGCAAATTACTTCCATAACTCCCAAAACCTCCAAAACTACCTCTAGAAGATTTGGAACCTATTTAAAAGACAAAAAAGTTTATAAATTAAATATTAAAATCATTTGAAAAAAAAATTCACCATTCACTTACGTTTCTCATTGGGATCTCTAACACCACAGGTTCTATATGATATTGTGGCCTTTCGCTTTTGATTCACATAACCCGGTATATATAAACTGGGAGCCTCTAAACGTCCCGCTGCAATTAGACGCGACATATCCAACTCGAGGCGATGCGCCAGGGGACCCTTGAAATGTATAATCATTTGTATGCAGGAGCCGCCATGCAGCTCTTTAGTTTTACGCGCATCCACGTCTAACATCCATTCGGGTATACCCATGACAGATCGTAGTTCCTCAAGAAATTGGGCACTGTAGAAAATTTAGTTAATTAAATGTTGATATTAATGACAAATGATATATTCTAAATTATACTAACACTACAAATCTTGGTGGTTTTTGTAGATTCACATATTTGAAAACATTATGATCGGGTTCTATGTTGGCGCACGCAAATCGTTCTCCCGAAAAATCCGGTCCAAATATTACTATAGAACGGCCAATCGCTCCTACGGGTTGTTCCAGCGGAAAGTTGGGATCATTTACAACTGTACGTTCGGCACCAAGATCTGCAATAGGGGGAAAAACACACACATTTGATCAGAAACTACGACCGACTTATTGTCTGCATTTATAGTGTACCTATTGTTCCAAGTCTGGCTCCAACATCTCCTACATAACAACGCAAGGGATTGTCAGGTCCGCATTCACGTTCGTACAAATCGCGCTGAAATTAAAATGAAAAATCAAAATGGTGAAATTTTATAATAAAATAATTGTAATAGTGGATTTTAAATGCGAAAAGTTAAAAAAATCTAATCTATAACGCTTTAATTGTTAGTAATGACTAGGGCAAGGAATTTTAAGCACAAAAAAATCCTAAATATGCTCATATAACATGCACTTAAAAATCAAAAATATGCACTAAAAACCTATGAAATATGTATTTAAATTTATTGAAAATAAAATGGGACCGGCCGTGGCATAGTGGTTAGAACACGCGACTACCATGCGGGAGATCGCAGGTTCAAACCTGGCTCCAGTCATCTTAAAAAAAAAATGTTCTTTCATTGTCGGCTCCCCTCGAATGTTGTCGACAGCAACGTCGCAGTATAAGTGTCGAGTCAATCGGCATGTCTAGTAAAAACTTCTTAAACAGTGACGTTCGCATTCGTCGATAAACAAGTAGGTGCCGTTAGTTGTTAATCTAAAATAGAAAGCGTGTTAATTCACAACAACGCGAGAAGCGTTCCCATACCTCATTCATGGGGTGCAAAGGGAAATTAAGAAAATAAAATGTGAATGTTATCTTTTAAAAAAGGTCGAAAACTGTTCAGTTTTATATTCGTACATATTTCAGCAAACATTTTTGGTAAATACAATTATTGCCAATTAAACAGGGTAATTCAGATGAATACTATGTAACAAAGCATAAGTCAACTTTTACCAAATAATGTCCTACAAAGAGGTAATGTGTTTTACTTTTTAAAATGGTTGTTAATCAAAAAAGCTAAAATATGACTCCAAAATATGCATTTATTGTAAATTTGCTAAAGTATGCGCTTTAATATGAAAAACCACGTATTTTTCGTAAAATATGCAGTAATGCGATTTTAAAGGAAATTTTATGATTTGTAAAGATAACATAATAGTTTCCATTTTAAGACGTCCAGGAAAAATATGCATTTTCATAAGATTTCTTGCCCTAGTTATGACCTTTTTTTTGGTCGATGTACTTATATTGATATGGATGTTGCAAACTCTTGTATCAACTTGCATAAGCTATGCTCTTGATTTTAATCATATATTTTATTTTAAACCCAAATAGAAACCAGTACATAAACTAAAGTCAGATGAACTGGCTGATAAAAACTCTTAACCTACGCTCATAGCAGACTCGCAATTAAAATACAAATAACATTGTGCAACAAATTTTTGGGGGCGAAATAATTACTTTATGGAATGAAAGCCTTTCGTGAGGACAAATCCACCTTAGGTCAAACATTTATTTATAACCCGGTAAAATTTTTAGTTTAACCTAAAATAGAATTTAAGATAGGTCTTAAAACAATATATTTCTTATTGTTAAAGTGCCATTTCGATGTCAGATATATTTAATAGACGAGGACGATTTTTTTGGAACATTTTTACTCTCTATTTCGACTCCTCATGTGGCCTTTTCGTCCTTATATCGGAAATAATCAGAAAAGAAACTAATAATGGGACCTTATATCGAAAACCAAAACGAAATATTCCTCCAAAAACATTTAGAAAGTTTTTTTTTGGGAGTTTATTTTATTTTTAACTTAGGGATTATTTCAAAATGAAAAAGTCTCCAAATGAAATAAATCGCAAACAAAAATTGGTTGGGGATAATTTCTTTGCGTTTTCGGTTTGGTCGTTTACTTTGCCCTTTTCGGTGTTTAGTTTAATTCGGGGGTTATTTCATTATGCAATTCCTCCCTAATCTTTTGGGGATTCTTACATTTCAAATTTGTAATTTTTTCATCTACTTTGGACTTTATTTCATTTTTATTCTTGGGTGTTATTTTATTTCATGATTTGGGGATTATTTCATTGAGGCTTATTTCGTGACGCCGAACAGAGGGGTAATTTATCGATCTGGGCGGCCATAATTATTTGAAGCAAATTTATGAGGCAGAATGTTAAAAAATTACTCGATGAGGCGTAAAAAATAATATTATGTTAACATTCGGAGGTTACGGCCGTTTTTATACAAAAAATGGTTTTATACAAATATGTAAGTTTCCAAGTATTTCTCATATATCTTCACAGGGTTGCATTTTAGAGCCCTAACTCCCTATAGCTTTTTATTCGTCTGGATACCCTCTAACTATAAATGCATAGAGATATAGGACACCCTGTATGTCAACTAAAATAGTTCAGTAAAACCGCAGAAATTATGGTTTATTCTTCAGCAGTAGGTAAATAGCTATAAAACACAAAACCGTAAAAACCCGAAAAAAAATTTTTATCCATCTGAACAATACGATTATATTTAATCACAGATTGAAGGGGTGAAAAGTGGTGATGAATAACTTTTTGTCCATAGTTCGATTTTGCGTCTTTTTCGCGTCGGCAAGAAATATGGTATTGAGTGAAACCAGATTCCCGCATAAAGATATCCACAAGGAAACCTGGATATCCCCTGATCAAAAGACAAGAAACCAGATTGTTCGCGTTATAATCGATGGAAGGCATGTCTCAAGCTTTATGGACGTGCGTGTGAAGCGCGGTGCAAACATTGAATCGAATCACCACCTAGTTTCAGCCTAAGTACGAATGCCATTAAGTATGTAGTGCTACATACCACCGAGATAACCAATGCCTACCAACTCTCTCAAATACTTCAAACAAACCCCCTAATTCTGATGTTCCCGACATCCAGTGGCAGCGAATTCTATGACCACTGCCGCAACGACCGTACTGGATTATGAAAACCCACGCTCAGACAAGCCCTGGTACGATGAAGATTGTCTCGAAATGTCTGAGGAAAATTATGCTGCATACAGGGCAAAACTGCAGCTAATGGCAACGCGTGCTGTGACGAAGCGTTTTAATGAGAAGAGGAGAGAGATGACACGCCTCGTCAGGCTGAAAAAGCGTCTTGGCAGAAAAGAGAGAACCAGTATATCGAAGATTACAGAGATAGAACCCCGAAAGTTCTATCAAAAGGAAAAAAGTTAAGGTTTTGGAACAGGGATCCACACCAGTAAGGACAAAGATGGAAATCTGGTCACGGACACTCACAGTGTGTTTCAAATATGGAGGGAACCTAAAAACAAACGCTACATTCACAATAAAGTAAACATACCTCTTCGTGAGAGTTGTTTCAATTGTTGTTTTGCATGCTCTCCGACTTGTAACTCTACGCTTTTTGTTAAAACAAAAAAATTGGGTTATTTCACCAATGCTGCAAATGCAGAAGTATTTTTCATCCGATTTTGAGGACCAAGAGCAAAAATTTTTCGCGACCCAAAATTAAAAATCTTACACTAGGGACAAAAAAACTTTACTTTTTTCTTTAACGACTTACTTTTTCAAAACTTTTAATGCAAGGTGACAACGCATATATTTTTGATGGTTTTTGTTTTCAAGCCAGATGCGTTATACATCAAAAAATACATTTAGGTAAAAACTGGACTTAAAACCTTTACGTCTTTAGGTCGCGTTTTGTAAGATATTATTATATTATTGTCTTTACGGAGACAGAAAAAAAACTTAATGAAATGCAGCGAAAACTTAAAAAATCATCAAAATTTTTACAAATATCCAGCTTTGAAGTGCCATAACTTCGTCATTTATGATTGGATTGTAAACAACTAACGTTTTTTAAGAAGTAATTTTATTATCTTGTATTTTCGTCCCATTTTACGAAAATCGGTGAACTAAAACCAGGAAAAATGGCATTTTAGTAGACCTACCTGTTTTCAAAACATAAAATTGAAAATTTGGCGATATCTTAGAAACCGTTCTACTTTCCACATATTTCTGAGCAGATTTGAATTCAGCGTGAAAATTTAAACGTTCCGGATACAGACAATTTTGAAATTTTGTGACATAGTGTTATTAATCTAATTTAATAGGGTGCCTATTTCTTTCACTCCCAATTTATATAATCAAACATCTCACACCAAGTTTTATGATTCTAAGATGACGCGTTGGTGTAAAACGGCAATTTCTCTTATTTATAGCCTCGCCAATTTCTACCGCCCATAATTGGAATTTCGAAAAATAAAACTTTAATTCCTTAAAAGAGATATTCAACCCCATTTCTGCGACTATAACTTGAACTGCTTGGTCTATGTTTTGGTTTCCACCAGTTTTTCTCTATTTTGACTTTAAAGTACGAATTTTTTAAACTCTCTTCGTGAAACTGTCTAACTCTTAAAAAGTGATTCTATCTTTATCAGTTTGGCCTGGGTAGTGACACCAGTTTTATCCCATTTATGCCTATTTTAATCCTAAAAGTACGAATTTCGAATAATCTTTTCGTATCGCACAACTATTCTATAAACTAATTATTAACCCCAATCTCCTCCCTTAGGGGTTTGATCTCAGCATAGTATCAGTTTTATGTCTTGTTTGGCCTTTTTAACACTAAACGTAAAAATTTTGGTGTAGATATCTTATTCTATATGGAGCATGCCCATTTAAATTACGAGATTATAGCTTTAGTCCATGCACCAGTTTTATCTCTTTACGCTTTTTTTACCCCTAAAATCATCACTTCGTTTGCACTACTATTCCATAAATTAAACATTCACCCCAATTCTGCCTATAGCCGTATGGGTTAGGGAGTGATCAGTCAGTGATAGAAATTCTGAAAATTTTATTAGAATCGGTCCAGTAATATGACCGATATAACGATTTTTTCAAAAGAGGCGTGACATCGCCCATTTCTCAAAGAGATGTAATTCTCCTTGTACCTGTAGCATATGTAGCAAATATCTCATCTTCATAACTCTAATGGCTCGTAATATATGACCGATTGAAATTTCGGTTTTTAAAAAAGAAAATATTTTTTCTTGTACGATCAACATATCAACGAAAGCTCGGCTTTGTTCCTATAATTGTTTAAGAGATATAGCCATTTCAAATTTCGAACTGTATGTGGCGGCGTCTCGCCCTTTTTACTCCCATCTGATTGAAATTGTGGTTTGTGTGGGTGGTATCACGTCCCTTTGTCTTATTATGTTTTCAGGTAGCCTCTATTAGAGACTTTACGGACTGTACCACACATAAAAAATATCATTGCAATCGGTCCATTTTTTGACCTATATAACGGCTATTAAAAGGGGCGCGGCATCGCCCACTTTCCACAAACAAAGTAATTTTCCTTGTACGACCAACATATATACCAAATCTCGACTTCGTACATATAACGTTTAATGAGATACAGCCATATTAAAATTTCAGCTGTAAGGGGAAGTACCACGCCCTTTTTACCCCCAAAATTTCAAGGTTTTAGATTTAGCAATTCTCTTACATTTAGCGGATCCGCCAATTGAGTGTAGTAGGGATTCCAAACATAACCTCCAGCCACACAACGAGTGATGGTCGGCTTAACAGCTGCATCAACGCCAACAGGATTAACAAATATTTGCCAATTATGATTGCGGGTCTATAGAAAAACAAAAACACTCATCAGTATATAAATATAGCCCCCGCCCCACCTCCCTTCAGCTCAATGCACACATACCACATTTCTATCGTTTTTACCCGGATGCCTCAATTTAACCTCGATCACAGTATCCGATTGACTGCCATCGTTATGTATCAACTGGGTCATTTTTATATAACCATAAGCATAGCCGGTCGGATGATGAAACGAAGCTATAGCT
Source organism: Muscina levida (assembly GCA_964034835.1). Lineage (NCBI taxonomy): Eukaryota > Metazoa > Arthropoda > Insecta > Diptera > Muscidae > Muscina > Muscina levida. Next base: position 142,728,489 of record OZ035880.1, on the reverse strand, counting down.
CGAATTTCACGACCCTCACTGGGTGAGTAACCACGTTCCAAAGTGCTGCAAGCCCAACGGGCATTGCGCTTCTTTTTGTGTATTACCACGGATCGACCAATAATGCTGTTAATGCCGAACAGTGGTAAATTGGTGTCGTTAAAGGCTCCTTCGTATTGGGTCAAGTTAGTTAAGGTGCCAAACTTTCCACTTAAATCACCCATTTCATATTGTTCTGTACTGCCCAGACTGGGTGGAGGTGAATGTTTGGGATTTACGTTATAGGGATTAAAGTGACCGTAGAGCGTGGAACCTTCACAGGGAAAGGCTAAATTAGCCTCAACGGGGGTCTAAAAAAAAAGACATTATAGATTAATAATACAGTACAGCACATGATCTTGGGACTCAATTCTGAGAACTGCACGTGATAGTAGCTCCAAAAAGAAGAAGTACTGCATCCTTCGTTTTGTCAAGTTACATGCCATGTTGGACTGTGTAATTCGCAGTATTACATATAAGGCTATACCCACCATATGTATATGATAGCCGCTGTTTTCCTCTAAGCCCTTGAATTGTACCTCCAAATTGCT
>OZ035880.1:142059366-142127720 GCA_964034835.1 Muscina levida | reverse complement strand
ACCTTGTCTTCTGATGATTTAATTTAAACGACAATTGAGCTTAACATATCCTTTTTTTCTGTTAAGTTTTGTATTCATCGCGAACAGGATTTTCAGGTTATGCAGTTAAGTTTCTATGCCAGTTTGTAAAAATTTAGAATATCGTTTAGAATATCTCGCCTATAGTCTACATAAAACTGATATTGCTAACTTCCAAACCAATCAATAAATCGGAAAAACTAGTTAAGGGTCGATAGACGACTCCAGTATTCTTAATTTTACAGGAGTCCTATTAAAGTATTGAAACCTCATTGAGACATGAGGACGTGTTCCCCCTTATTTTGTAAGTTGTAGTCACGGCGAATCTTTGTCGTTTCGTAAATTTGGCATCGCTGATGTCATTTGTGAGTCTGAAAGACGACTGTCCTTGCTGCTTTTATGTTCTTCTTCATCAGATGATGAAAAATTATTAACACAAAAAAAACTTTGACAAATAACACAGTGATTTTTCAGCTCATTGATTTGGGACTCAATTCTGAGAACGTGAAAGTAGCCCCAAAAAGAAGAAGTTCTGCATTTCTCGTTTTTTCAAGTTACATGCCATAATAATTTTATATCGATTTGAAGTGAGTAAGTATCGTATAGGCGAATTTGTCACATTTTATGCTCTTTTGTTTGACATAACTCGAAAACCATCAGCCCGATTTAGCGGAAACAAATTTAATCAAATTAAGAATTACAATTCCTTAAATCTGTTCATATAACGTTTCCCTACATAAGCAACAGTTTCACTTTTCCATTCATTAAATGATTTTGAACTGGGTTTATTTTGCATTAGTTACAATAAAACTGTTGTACTCCGTGACGTATGATTTAAGTGGAATATTACTTATGATAATCATACGCCACCATATAACAATATAACTAAAGAGCCTAAAACGTGACAAATTCCCCTAAACGATAATTACTAACTTCAAATCGATATTGAAATATTATTGCATGTAAAATGACAAAACGAATGATGCAGAACTTCTTCTTTTTGGGGCTACTTTCCAGTACAGTTCTCTGAGTTGAGTCCCAAAATCATGTATTGTACTGTGTAATAGAACTTTGAAGTATTTAAATTTCCGTAGTAGTGATGATTTTGGAAATTTAGCACTCTGTGATTGTAGATGATAAAAGTTTACTTCTTTCTTTAATCTATTGAGAAAGTAATAAAGATTTTTTTATTTAAATTTTGATATAAAAAATTTTGAACTTTTTTTAAGTCAACGTCTATGATAAATACAAAATAATACATTAATTTAAAAATGATTTTTAAATGTTTGTTTTTAACAATTAATATTTGTACAGTAACGGTTTAGTGAACTATGCGTAAATTAAAACTTTTTTTTTTTTATTTTTTTTTTAAATTTTTTAAATTTTGAAAATTTAATTACAAAAGTTTTGTAAATTTTTACAAATATTTTTTTAAGTTTTTATTAAAACTTTACAACCTTACCAATTAACTAAACAAAGGAGCATGCGAAATTACGATGCTCCAAAATAATCACTATCACTAAAGTAAAATATTAGACATGTTTTTAAATTGTACTGTAGTTATTCTTACCACGACTATCCAACGATAATCGGAGACATCAGTCGAGTCTGTTGCTCTCTCAACCTAAAAATCAAATTCTTGTCTTAGACAAGTTTACTTAATTGCGAATAATATTAAAGAATTATATTCCCAAACGATATATGTAACTTCACGATCAATGTGATTTTCCCCGCTGCAATTTTTTTTCTTTGAATTTTTTAAAGAAAATTATTTTTTGGAAAAGAGACTTGATTTATCGGTACAACTTTTTATATAACTCTGAAACTGTTGCTCAAGGTAGAAAATGACATAAGACCGAGAATTTTTTTTATGTTTTTTTTGGTTTGTGTACTACTGATAAAATCGGACAAAAGGTTTTTGAGTTATGCTAAAATCTGGGGCACAATAATTCCTTAAATGAAAAATATTGCAAACAAAATTTAAAACAAACTTAACCATATAAAAGTGGTTAATATTATTTTTGTAATCGGAAGACCCTAATGCATCAAAATAATATGGTAGAAATGCTGATGTCGATTTTTTGTTCACTTTGTTGCATAGGGACCGGCCGTGGCATAGTGGTTAGAACACGCGACTACCATGCGGGAGATCGCAGGTTCAAACCTGGCTCCAGTCATCTTAAAAAAAAAGAAAATAAAGAAAATTTTCTTTCATTGTCGGCTCCCCTCGAATGTTGTTGACAGCAACTTCGCAGTATTAATCGTCGTGTCTAGTAATAGCTTCTCAAACAGTGACGTTCGCATTCGTCGATAAACAAGTAGGTGCCGTTAGTTGTGAATCTAAAAATAGAAAGCGTGTTAATTCACAACAACGCGAGAAGCTATCCCATACCTCATACATGGGGTGCAAAGGGAAATAATGTAATGTAATGTTGCATAGTATAATCTGGCACTTCATAAATGTCTAAATTAGCCATCCATTTCGAAATAACGAGGTAATTAAATTCCAAGTTAGACAATACAGTGCTGATGCCCAGTTAAGTGACAATGTGTGATTATGAAGAGAAACCACTATTAATCGTAATTCCACTCGAGGCCAATACAGTGCTCAAAAAATAAAGTTTTTCTTTAGCTCAATTGGAGGATTTTATTAAGTAAATAAAAAACACAAGATTTTGAAGTTAATTGTTGTTTATTATTATATTTAACCGATGTATTTTTTCTGTAAATAGGAATAGAAAATATAGAATTAGAAATCAGTACTAGTAGAATGGAATGACATTAACAATTCTCAGTTGGAGACTTTCATACGTTCCATAAATATTACAATAAGTTGTAACTATTCAAGTCACAGATATAAAAGTGGCTAAATTTTCACATTATTTTCTGTTCCAATCATAGACTATAGCAATACATTTGCAATGACTTCACTTATAGTTCACTTATTCAATAAGTGGCTCTATTTAACATACAAGGCTTGTATTAAGAAACTTCACATTCGATGAAACAAACGAACAATTTACACTTGGAGAGATTGTAACCTCTACATATTATTAATTACTGTCCTATTGCCATAGATGTCAGCAGTTATCTTTTATAAATATCATTTAAAAGTTTTCCTCAAAATATTCCTAAACTTCAAACATATTTGGACAACTTATTAATTTAGATACTGAACTTTTGTAGTAATCGAATCAGAATATTATGTGCAAAATCAAGTCATTGTAATACAATTTTAAGCCAATTAAATGTCATGTCGTAGTAATACTTACAGCTAAGGCAATAACAGGGGCAACCTATTTTGAATAATGAGAGTAAAGTTAATAAATTATCTGATTATATGACATTTTTGTTTAACTTACCAAAGGATAAATGGGTTCTGGTTGGGGTTCTGGCACAGGTTGAGGTCTAGCCTGCACCGAGCAGAGAGCCAGGACAAAGCAGAGGGCGAAGTAGAAAATGTTTAGGAGTTGCATTTTGTATAGTGTTCAGGTGCTGGTTTATCGAAACTGATAATAGCACATTCAGAAAGTACGGAATTTATAGCAAATTTAAAAAAAAAAATTCGGGATTGATAGGCTTGCTAAGTTAAGTAAACACACGTGTTTGGTACAATAAATACACGGACTAGTAGTTAAATATTCACTTAGTATTAGGAATTGACCTATATAATAAATAACTATTAATGAAATGTTGACAAAATTATTGTAAACATATTAAATTTGAATGCAAACAATAGGCTACTGCGCATTACCAGCTGATATCACATCCGTCGTATGTTAGAAACTGTAAGACAAATAGTACACACAATAGTATGAAATTTCGGCGAAATATGAGAGCAGTATTTTATTAAAATAATGTTGAACTTAAATAAATAGTAAATTTAGTACTTCAGAGTTGCTCAGAATTAATTCATATTTTGTTATATTGATATATTAATAATAATTACCAAATAATAGTAGAGAAAGTGCAATAGTAATAAGTTTACGCTATATAAAAAACTAAATAAGTATTACCAGTTAAATCAGTTATAAGTTTTAATTACTAATTACTAAGTAGGGAATATACATATTACATCCCAAATGGTTTAACATAGAGAGTCTCCATGAAGTCACTAGTTATCTCGAAAACTAGAGCCAACTAATACAACTGATACGGGGCTTAAGATATGTCAATTGAGTAAATAAAACAAATATTTCAAATAGTGAAAATAAATAATTATTATCTGTTTAAACGGCAGGTATGTTGTCAGTTGCGATAGAGTAAGGGTGTATTGCAAATCCTTTTATTAGATATAATACAATGTATTTAATTTATAAGCGTTTACCTGCATATTTGTATATATTAATGTGTCAAAATTATTATTGAGGCCTTAGGCATACACTAAGGTACTGTTTAACCAACAAACAGATGGTAATATTATTTGCCAAATAGTTCTTTAACAAAGTTGATTAAACCTAGCAATAACATGAATGTGTTTGAATCCACTTCTATGATATAAAAGCCTTTCGCTGAAATGTAGAAATTATCAGTTTCCAATATTCAGCACCTGAACACAATCAAAATGCAATTCCAAAACATTTTCTACTTCGCCCTCTGCTTCGTCCTGGCTCTCTGCTCGGTCCAGGCTAGACCACAACCAGAACCTCAACCTGAACCAATTTATCCTTTGGTAAGTTAAACAAAAATTCATGTAGTCGAATAATTTATTAACTTTACTTTCATTATTCACTATAGGTCGCCCCTGTTATTGCCTTAGCTGTAAGTAGTGATATTGATTTGGCGGAATGACTAGCTTTTGCTTTTTTTGATAAGTTGTCCAAATATGCATAAAGTTTAGGAATATTTTTAGAAAACCTTTTTAATGATATTTAAAAAAACTGCTGACTTCTATGACAACAAGACAGTTATAATTTATATGTAGAGGTTACAACATCTCCAAGTGTAAATTGATCATTTGTTTCATCGAATGTAAAGTTTCTTAATACAAGCCTCGTAAATTGAGTCACTTATTAATTAAAACTTTACTATGTGTTCCACAAGTGCAATCATAGTAAATGTCCTGCTATAGTCTATGATTGGATCAGAAAATAATGTTAAAATTAAGTCACTTTAATATCTACATATGTACTACCTTAATAGCAACAAATAATTGTGGATCGCAAGAAAGTATACAGCTGAGGACTGTTAACGTCATTCTGTTCTACTGGTACTGATTTCTAATTCTATATTTTCTATTCTTATTTACAGAAAAAATACATCGGTTAAATGGTATAATAAACTACAATTAACTTTAAAATTTTGTGTTTTTTATTTACGTAATTAAATCCCCCAATTGAGCTAAAGAAAACCTTTATTTTTTGAGAACTATATTAGCCTCGAATGAAATTCCGTTTACGGTGATGTTTCCTCTTTATAATCTCACTTTGTCCCTTTAATGGACATCAGCACTATTGCTCTTTAAGGATAACGAATGCTTTTACACATTTACAAAAAAAAATCAAATTAAAGTCATATTAAAAGTTGTACCGAAAAATTAATTATGTTTCAAAAAAAGTTTATTAAGATAATTCAAAAAAAGTTTATTCAAAAGAGGTAATAACACAGGAAAACATCATGGGACTCAATTCTGAGAACTGCACGTGAAAGTAGCCCCAAAAAGAAGAAGTTCTGCATCATTCGTTTTGTCAATTGACATGCCGTAATAATTTATCGATTTGAAGTTAGCAAGTATCGTATAGGGGAATTTGTCACGTTTTAGGCTCTTTTGTTATATTGTTATATGGTGGCGTATGATTATTAACGTAAGTAATATTCCACGTAAATCAAACGCCACGGAGTACAACATTTTAATTGTAACTGCTACAAAATAAACCCAGTTCAAAATCATTTAATGAATGGAGAAGTGAAACTGTTGCTTATGTGGGGGAACGTTATATAAACAGATTAAAGGAATTGTAATCCTTAATTTTTTTAAATTTGTTTCAGCTAAATCGGACTAGTGGTTCTCGAGTTATGTCAAACTTATTAACTTCAAATCGATATTAAATTATTATGGCATGCAACTTGGCAAAACGAATTGGGCTACTTTTACGTGCAGTTCTCTGAATTGAGTCCCAAATCAATGAGCTGAAAAATGTTGTACTGTGCAATAAAAAAACTTAAAACATGCCTCATATTTAACTTTCGTAATAGTGGTTTTGTAGACTTTTAACTTAGTATGGTCCTTTATTTAGTTTATTGATGAGTTTGTAGAGTTTTAACTAAATGTGTTTAATCAAATTTCCCAAAAATTTTAACAAAGTTCTACAAAGAAGTACACTACACAGTTACAGTAAACATTTGAATTTTATGACACACATACCTTCCGTTCAGGTAAAATTTTTTTATTGATGAATGATTTTTTTTACAATTCTTAGACGTGGACTAAAAAAAGTTCCAATAAAATGTTTTTTTTTCAAATGTAAAAAAAATCTATAACTTTATCAAGATAGTATAGAAAGAAATAAACTAAAATATTTAACCATCACAGAGTACTAGCTTTCCAAAATTATTACTATTACAGAATTTGACATACTTTTGAAATTATTTAATAGGCTTGTTTTGTCTTTATCCACATAAATTAAATGTGAATGATGTTCGTTGGTGAGCGCATCTTTTGACGAAGCGTAAATCGATTTAACTATTTTTTTAATGTTCTTAATAGTCCGGATAAGACTTTTAGAGAAAAAGCTACTTTCATTTCTACGCCCACTTTTGCCAATATATCTGAAATGGTTATATACAAAAATCTATATCTATATATACAAATAAGTTGCGTTGTGTCGGTGATTGATGTACTCTGTAATGCGTGAACCGCATGTAATTTTATGTAATTTTCATATGAAAGCTGACAGCAATGGCAAGGTTTCTAAATTCGGTATTTGTAAAGGATGGTTAAATTTTAAGGTCGGATGTTGATTTTGAATAAAACACAAATAATTCAGGAAATTATTGTAATTTTATTTTTTTTTAATAATACTAGTGGACCCGGCAAAGCATTGCTATTGCATAATTGACTAATATTACAATACTAACTAAATATAATACACATATATCAATAAAAATTGGCTCACAGTTATAAAAACTGTAAACATGCTACTTAAATCGATAATAATATGTTTGAATTGCTTTCTTAAAGTGATCATTTTAAGTGTCGATCTTATGTGGTCTGTAAACAATTCGTTAACCCAAGTATTTCCTAAACTAAGGCAAACAACAACGTTTTATTGTGTCGAATGTTATCTCTCTATATGACCATCCGCTCGCTGATCGAGTAGGTACACCAAATTTCATCTCTATAACTTAAACAAATTTTCGCTACGCCTCAACTACCCGCTATTTGAAATAAGAACTCGGTCTGGAAATTTAAACCTGTAGTACTGAGAATTACCCGTATACCTACCAAATTGTGTCTCTCTAGTGCTTAAATACAGTTTTGCTAAGCCCCTCCGCCCACTGATCCATAATTGACATTTTGTTTGCAAATTTGTAATTGTAGTGCCGAGTTCTATCCGTGTATTAATCATTCATCTTAATTACATCATCTAAACAACTGTTTGAACCCTTTGCCCACTAATCAAACACTACCTGTGCGTGCAGAGTATTATCTACTGATTTAAAAAAAAATTTCATAGGATATCAAACAGTATTTCTCTAGCTCTTTAAAACAAATTTCCATGCCTATTCCGTCCATTGATTCCACAATTAAACTTTCGTCTGCATATTCTTACTCGCGTTGTAGAGTACAATATGGGTATCAAATTGTGTCTCTCGAGCTCTTAAAAAACTTTTGCCACGCCAATTGTAGAAAAGAAAAATGTAGATGACTGAAGCCGGGAGTCAAACCACGCATTTCCCGCATAGTAGTCGGGTGTTGTTACCACTATGCCACGGCCGGTCCGGTTTCAGATTATTATCAATGTTATATTCTTAACGGTAAAAATGATAAATTTTTTGATAATTTCTTTCAAAAAATTTTAAATTCCATAAAATTAAATAAAATTTGTATTTTCTTTGCGGTGAACAACAAGCGTGGCTGTGGCTCAAACCCACTTAGATGAATTACCCTCAGTTTTAAACTTTCACGAAACGTGTGAAAACCATTGTTCTTCTGAAAACATACTAGTGTAAATGTCCAGTTAAAAGGCTATGCATGATAACGGATAAGAAACATTTTCGGGTAGATGTAAATGCCCAAACTAAATTACATTCGATGTCAACAGACCGCCATTATTTCCTTACCTCAGTAGTGGGACTTAAATTAAACTAGCTTTCCCGGCTCGCGTTGCTTCACCCGTACTTACATTGAACCTTCTTATGACTTTAAGCAATACAGGTAAAATGCCAACGCTTCATAAGACGAACGAATCTATGTGATTGTAGGTTTATCCAATTGGTCTGAGCGATTGTACCGCTTTAGTCCCTTTTTATCCCTAAAAGTACGAATTTTTAAAGATATTTTCGTACCGCACAACTAAAATGGACCAGTACCCCCTCCAACTAAATAGGAAACATGCCCATATACGATTATAGCTTTAGCCGTTTGGCCTGGGCGATGGTACCAGTTTACCCTAAGTATTCGAGTTTAGAAAAACCCCATTTGATAGTTCTCTAATTCTGCAGGGAGCAATTCTATATACATTTTCGTAAATCTACCTTTAGGTATTTGATCTGGATGATATCAGTTTTATCCCTTTTTCGGTATTTGTACAACTTAAGAACGAATTTTAAAATTACTTCACATCGCACAATTTTTGAGACTATACCTTTAGCCGGTTATTGCCAGTTTTATCCCTTTTCAGTCCTTTTTACCCTTAAAAGGTAAGAATTTCGAAAACCCTCCTTGCTTCGTTCTAATTCCATACGGAGCATGCCTATATAACTTATCATGATTACAACAGTAGCCGTTTGGTCTTGGCGATAGTAACTTTTTTATCCCTATTACGAATTTTTACACAAAAACATCGGATTTAAAAAAAATTCTTCAATCATATTTGATGGTAAGCATTTCCATATCAATTTCGCGATATTACCATTATCCCTTATATACTTTTATCCCTTATATACTTTTATCCCTTATTGGTAATTTTCAACCCATAAAAGTACGAGTTTCTAAAAATCCGTTCTTAGCTATTAATATGGCCGACATAACAATTGTTTCAAATAGGGACGTGGCACTGCCCATTTCCTAGCGATTCGTAATCCCCCATGTACCATCTACATATGTAGCAAATCTCATCTTTAATGACTTGCGAAATATGACCGATTCAAATTTTGGTTTGTGTGGGCGGTGCCACGCCCCTTTGTCTAGGTATGTTTTCATGTAGCCTATGATAGAGACCCTACGGATAGTACTACTCAGTGAAAATTTTATTGCAACCTGTTCATTTATTACGCCCAGATAACGATTTTTTTAAAAGGGGCGTGACACAGCCCATTTTCTAGCGAGACGTATTCCTCTTTATATCAGTAACATATGTAGTAAATCTGATCTTCATACCTCTAATGGCTCTTGAGATAAGACCGATTGAAATTTCTGTTTGTCTGGGCGGTGCCACGCCCCATTGTCCAGCTATGTTTTCATGTAGCCTATGATAGAGACCCTATGGACAGTATCACACATAGAAAATTCAATTGCAATCGGTTCATTTATTTGGCCAATATTACTATTTTTAAAAAAGGGGTGGGGCACCGCCCACTTTCCACAAACAAAGTATTTTTTCTTATACGACCGATAAAGGTACCAATTCTCGACTTCGCACCTATAATTGTTCAAAATATACAGTTATTTTAAAATTCCAGTTGTATGGGGCGTTGCCACGCCCATTTTACCCCCTTTCAGTCCGAATTTCCAAAAATCCGTTCTTAGTGCGCGCCTACGTCATAAAAGAAACATCCATTCTAAATTTCACGGTTCTAGCTTTAGCCGTTTGGGCTGGGGAGTGATCAGTCAGTCACCCAAGCCTTTTATATATATAGATAAGCAAAAGACAATATTTCAAAGTTAGTTATATATTAATTGGTTTATTTGTCATTATTAAAATTAACCGATGTATTTTTTCTGTAAGTAAGATGAAAGAATATAGTGTTAGCAACCAATAACAGATGTCATTGTTATTAAAGTGGCTCATTTGTAATATTATTTCCTTATCTTATAAGCTATAGCAAGACATTTACAGTGGATACACTAAACGATCACATATTCAAGTTAAAATTAATAAGAGCTTCAATATGGAGAGTTTGTATTGAGGCAAATAACTTTTTGAGATGTAAGAAACAATTTACAATTTGTAATACGGGATCAGAATGACGGGATACCACTTTAAAGGAATGTCTAGGGTTTTGTTGTAACCTTCAACAATAGTAAATTTCTATCGATGTTTTCACTAATGTAGCAGTTTTTTTGAGAATATTTTTTGAAGGCGTTCTAATTGTATGCCTAAACTTAAGTATGGTTCAAATTGTTAAATAAGTGTTTGCATTGTTGTAGTACTCTAATCAGAAATATAATGAACAAAATCAAGCCACTCTAATAATATATTGCACCAAATCAATTACACGTCGCGGTAATACTTACAGCTAAGGCAATAACAGGGGCGACCTATTGTGAATAATAAAAGCAAAGTTATTAAAACTTTCGGCATCTTAAAATTTTTGTTTAACTTACCAAAGGATAGATGGGTTCTGGTTGGGGTTCTGGCACAGGTTGAGGTCTAGCCTGAACCGAGCAGAGAGCCAGGACGAAGCAGAGGGCGAAGTAGAAAATGTTTAGGAATTGCATTTTGTGTAGTGTTCAGGTGCTAATTAATCGAAACTGATAATTTTTCATTCACAACGTTCGGATTTTATAACAAATTTTGTTAACAAATTCCGCAAGTAATAAGATTGCTAAGTTAAGTCAACACATGTGTTTGGCACAAGAACTACTGGTATTAGTAGTTAAATATTCACTTAGTATTAAAATACCATATGTTAATAAAACATTCACAAATTATTATAAAATCCATATGAAATGATAACAACTAACAGCTGATATCACATCCGTCGTATGTTAAAAACTACAAGACAAAATTAGCACAGCCAAATATTCGTTGAATTTCCGGCCAAAGCACATACTTCAGAAATTATTTTTTTCAATAATATGATAACAGTATTTAATTAATATAAAGGTATTTTTGTACATGTATCTGTTCAGAATTGAGTTTGTTTGCCAAAATATATATATAAATTTGTTTTAGAACATAACTCAGTTATTTCTATATGTCACTAATTTTATTAGGAAATACATAACATTCCAAATGGTTCAGAATATATTATCTGTGAGTTTAATCAGACATTATTTAAAAAACTACAGCCAACTTTGACATGTGATTCTAGTTTAAGACTTACCTATTGTGCAAATTTATAAAATGTTTCAAATAGTTTAAAATAAATATTATTTATTTACACGGCGAATATATTGTCCCCGGAATATAGTAAAAGTATTATATATTCTTTTATAAGAAATAATACAAAGTAAGCAATTTACGATTATTTTTATGTATATTTGAATATATTTATCTGACAAAATTGTTGATAAGGTCTTAAGCTAATATTAAGGTACTATTAAACCAACAACATCTGGTCCGATTTTTATTACTAAATGTTGTTATTTAGTTATTTAACAAAGTTTAGTAAACATAACAATAACATGACTTTGCTTAAATCCATCCATTTGCTATAAAAGCCATTCGTTGAAATGGAGAAATTATCAGTACCCAATATACAGCACCTGAACACTACACAAAATGCAATTCCAAAACATTTTCTACTTCGCCCTCTGCTTCGTCCTGGCTCTATGCTCGGTCCAAGCTAGACCACAACCTGTACCAGAACCTCAACCAGAACCCATCTATCCTTTGGTAAGTTAAACGAAAATTTAAATTTTGTCGAAATATTTAATAACTTTGCTTTAATTATTCACAATAGGTCGCCCCAGTTATTGCCTTAGCTGTAAGTATTACCGCGACGTGTAATTGATTTGGCGCATTATATATAAAAGTGGCTTGATTTTGTTCATTATACTTCTGATTTTATTTCTGAATTTATACAAAACTTAGGTTCACAAATTAGGTTCAGGAATATTTTGAAAAAATCTTTAAAAATATATTCGTTGAAAACATTAATAGTAATGAAATATGTGTGGAGATAACCACAAAAACCTTGACATGACTTCTACGAGGTAGCGCATCATTCTGATTCCGTATAACGAAGTGTGAATTGTTTGTTGACTAACCAAAAAAGATTTGCCTCAATATAAACATCCCGTATTGGTCTATCATATATTAAATAATTTATTATGTGATCATTAAGATACTATCTATTGTAAATGTCCTGCTATAGATTATAATAAGATCAGGAAATAATATAACAAATGAGCCACTTTAATAACAATGACATTAACATCTACAACATATATAATTAATTGTGGTTTTCCTTAAAGTATTAATTATATTCTAATCTACTGTTACTGGTTTCTAACTCTATATTCTTTCTTTTTACTTACAGAAAAAGTACATCGGTTAATTTTAATTATGACAAATAAACAATTAAAATATACCTAACATTAAAAAATTGTCTTCTCCTTTTTTAAAAAGTAAGGAATGAGGTAAGGAAATAATGCTGGTATTGACATCGAATGTAATTTAGTTTGGTCATTTATTTCTTATTCCTTATCATGCATAGTCTTTTTACTGGACATTAACGCTGGTGTGCTTTTAGAAAAACAAATGCTTTCATGATAGTTTAAAACTGCGGGTTATTCATCTATCTGGGTTTGAGCCACAGCGACTGTGGTTCACCGAACATAAAATAAATTTTTTTTTAATTTTCTGGAATTTTAAATTTTTTAAAAATATTAGGAAAAACTTGGCAGTTTTACGGTTAGGAATATAATTTTTTTAAGAACAAAAGTTTAATAGTTTTTTTTTATTGTTTTAGTAATTGTTAGTATTTTCAGTAATTGTAGCGAGTAACCTAATTAAAAATATAAAGAGGGTAGATATGTTTATAGAAAATGTTGGGGTTGCAAACATAATGGGGATGGTCATACATTACATCCCTCTTAGAGCTACTCCGGTACAGATAGAGCTGTGGGAGGAAATTTTATAAAACTATAAATTTCTGGGGGTTAGGCTTGTATGGGAAAAATGTTAGGAGGAAAAAATGACTGGGAGTCGCTACGATTAAAAATTATTAAACTTTTTTCTGTACTCAACAATGCGATTCAAAACGTTTCCATTACGAATGCAGTACCTTTGAAGTTGCAAAATCTACAAATCATTCTTATTTTTAAGTTATTCCCTCTCTTATTCCCTCTTTCTTCAAATTTGCCCTGCATGCCAAAAATTAACCCAATGATTGTTATGTATTTACCAGTAACTTATTTAAATGAAAAAAGTTAGCCAGTAAGAAAGTTTAGAGCGGGAAAGTGGGCGGAGTGGTACATTTGTATGGAATGTACCAGAATTTGTTTTCCAAAATTTTATCTTGTTATAGCCTAACAAAATACAGAATTTGGACAGTGTCCTGTTGTTTGTATCGATATTATTACTCGATTTCTAAAGTGGGCGTAGCGGTAAATTGGTATGGGAGATACCATTAGGGGCATGGCTAGGCTTTCAGTTCTTTTCTCCAAAACCTTATCCTTATTTATTTTTACTAAATACAGAACTTGAGCTCGATCGCGTTGGGTGTATCGATATTATTGTTCCATTTCTAAAGTGGGCGGATTGGTACATTTGTATAGGAGGTACCAGATGGGGCGTGGCTAGACTTCCAATTTGTTCTCCAAAACTTTATCCTATTATAGCTTTACTAAATACAGAATTTGGACACGATCGCGTTGGGTTATTAATAATATTAATTGATTTCTAAAGTGGGCGGTACCAGATGGGTTTGGGTAACAGATGAGGCGTGGCTAGACTACCAGTTTTTTTCTCCAAATCTTTTTCAAGCTATAGCTTTACTCAATACAGAATTTGGTCATGATGGCGTTGGTTGTATTGATATTATTGCTCGATTTCTAAAGTGGAGTGGATTTCAGATGCGGCGTGCCAAGGCTTCCAATTTGTTTATCCTGTTATAGCCTACCATATGGGTAAGAGAGGTGCCAGATGGGGCGTGGATAGACTTGTAGTTTTTTTCTCCCAATCTTTGTTCTGCTATAGCTTTACTCAATACAGAATTTGAGCACGAGCGCGTTGGGTATACTCATATTATTACTCGATTTCTAAAGTTTGCAAGTTTGGTAAAAGAATCGCTTTTAACGATACTTTAACGAATGTTTACCAACGATTCGATAATGTTATCATTTTCAAATATTTTTTAGAATTCTATAGCATTTTCATCGGTTTTACGATTAGTAAACAAATCAGTTTTACGGTTAGTAAACGAATCGCTTTTACGATTCGTTTGCGAATGTTCGCCAGTGATTTTACAATTTTATAATTTTCAAAATTTTTTAAGAATCGCTTTTTAAGAATCGCTTTAGCGAATCACCCCTGTCTAAATGGTTTGTAAAGTAACAGTAATACTGCCAAATTTTTCCTATTTTCAAAAAATTTAAAAATTGTATCAAATTTAAAAAAATATTATTCGGTAAACCACAGTTGTGGTTGTAGCTTAAACCCAGTTAGATGAATAACCCGCGGTTTTTTAATTATCATGAAACGTATTAAAGCATTTGTTCTTCTGAAAGTACACCAGCGTTAATGCCCAGTAAAGAGACTATGCATGATAATGAATTAGAAACACGGGTAGATAAAAAAAGACCACACAGAAGACAATATTTCAATATTAGGTATATATTGATTGTTTATTTGTCATTATTTAAATTAACCGATGTACTTTTTCTGTAAATAAAACAAAAGAATATTGAATTACAAACTAGTAACAGTAGATCGAGATGACATTAATAGTTTCCAGCTGTTGACCATAATTTTTTTATGACAAGTTGTATCTATTAATGCCATTGATATTAAAGTGGCGCATTTGTAACATTATCTTCTGATCGTATTTTAAGCTAAAGCGGGAAATTTACAATGGATACACTAAATGATCACATAGAAGAGTAATTAGTTCTTAAAAGCCCCAATATAAGAGGTTTGTATTCTGGAAAATCTTTTTTGGTTAGTCAACAAACAATTTACACTTTGTTATACGGAATCAGTATGACGCGCTACCTCGTAGAAGGCATATCAAGGTTTTTGTTGGTACCTGCACACACATATTGAATTACTATCAATGTTTTCATAGAATATATTTTCAAAGATTTTCTCAAAATATTCCTCAACCTAATTTTTGTCTAAATTGTTACATGTAATCAGAAATATAATGAGCAAAATCAAGCCACTTTAATATATATTGCGCCAAATCAATTACACGTCGCGGTACTACTTACAGCTAAGGCAATAACAGGGGCGACCTATTGTGAATAATAAATGGAAACTTATTATATATTTGGACAAAATTTTAGTTTTTGTTTAACTTACCAAAGTAGGGTGATCAGTTCGGTTTTCAAAAACCGGCTACTCGGTTTTTTTCACTCATAAAAACCGTCGGTTTTTTTTAAATCCCTATTTTTCGAATATCGAATAATCCGGTTATTTTTTGTCAATCTCGGTTTTTTGGCGTTCGATATTTTTTATTTAAATTTATTCATAATTGTGTAAAATGTGTTCTCGTACTTGTTTTTTTCCAGTGTTTCAGAAGAACAACCTAATTGTTAGTTTTATAAATCTTCAATGTTTAATAAGTCGGCTGAAAAGCGAAATAAATTACAATTGTTGTAAAGACCAATTTTATAAGGAGCTTCAACTTATCCATGATGTTAAGCACCACTGGAATTCTATAACCAATATGGTTACTCAATTTTTAAAATTGCACAAATGTGTGAATCATACTTTATTGGAGTTAGGACTGATACCATTTAGTGAAAATGATATCGCAACTTTGTCTGTGCTTAGTGACACCCTAAAACCTTTGGAAATGTTTGTACAAAAACTTTCTGCAAATCTTCGACTTTAGCTGATGCTGAAGGTATTTTTACTTTAACACTTTTCAACAATTCAAAACCAATTATCAATAAATTTATATGCAATTTTCAAAAGACGTATATCAGAACGACGGTTTCAAACCCTGAATACTCTCATTTTGTATTTAAGTACGAGTAAACTCCCAATAAGTGACGCATTTCTAAAATATTCAATATTAAACGCCTTGTACACTATAAGTCCAAATAGTACACTGAGTAAAAGGGCATTTTCAATGTCAAGTTTTATAAAAACCAAAGAAAAAAATAGGTATACACCCAAGCACTTTAATTGTATCTTATTTCTTAAATGTTACTTTATGTAAAACTAAAGATTAAATTAAATATATTTATATATAATCAATTATTTACAAATGAATTGTTTTGTTTCGTTTGTCTTTGTTAAAATAACAAACTGATCTCACTAATGTTTTGCATTGTAATTATAATTAAACTAAAAGTTTACTTTTTATAGGTATAATTGATTTGTTTTCTGTTATTTTTTAATAAATTTTTTTGACAAAAATTGTGTTTTAATTTGTTTTTTGGCATAATTTTGAAAACCGGATTATCCGGTTTTTTGTGAATTTCAAAAAAAGCAACCGGTTTTTTTTAAATGTAATTTTTCGAATAATTCGAAAACCGGTTTTCGCAAAAACCCGAATAATTGATCACCCTATACCAAAGGATAGATAGGTTCTGGTTGGGGTTCTGGCACAGGTTGTGGTCTAGCCTGGACCGAGCAGAGAGCCAGGACGAAGCTGAGGGCGAAGTAGAAAATGTTTTGGAATTGCATTTTGATTGTGTTCAGGTGCTGAATATTGAGAACTGATAATTCCTCATTTTCAACGAATGGCTTTTATAGCTAATGGGTGGATTTAGGCAAAGTCATGTTATTGCTATGTTTACTAAACTTTGTTAAATAACTACTAACCAACAACATTTAATAATATAAATTGGACCAGATGTAGTTGGTTTAATAGTACCTTAATATTGGCTAAAGATATCAACAATTTTGGCACATAAATATATTCAAATATACACATAAATAATGGTAAATTGGTTATTTTGTTTTATTCATAATAAGAGAATATAAAACACCCTTTCCTTTATTCCAATACATTCGCCGTGTAAATAAAAAATATTTATTTTAAACTATTTGAAATATTTTATAAATTTGCACAATAGGTAAGTCTTAAACTGGTATCACATGTCATAGTTGGCTCTAGTTTTTTTAATAATGTCTGATTAAACTCGCAGGTACTCTATCCTTAACCATTTGGAATGTTATATATTTTCATATAGAAATAACTGAGTTATGTCCTAAAGCAAAATTAGCATTTCATATATTTTGGCAAACAAACTCAATACTGAACAGGTACATGTACAAAAATACCTTTATATAAATTCAATACTGATATCATATTATTGAAAAAATAATTACTGAGCTATGAACTTTGGCCGAAAATTCAACGAATATTTGGCTGTGCTAATTTTGTCTTGTAGTTTTTAACATACGACGGATGTGATATCAGCTGTTAATTGTTATCATTTCATATGGATTTCACAATAATTTGTGAATTTTTTATTAATATATGGTATTCTAATACTAAGTGAATATTTAACTACTAATACCAGTTGTTCTTGTGCCAAACACATGTGTTTACTTAACTTAGCAATCTTATTACTCGCGGAATTTGTTAACAAAATTTGGTTTAAAATCCGAACGTTGTGGATGGAAAATTATCAGTTTCGATTAATCAGCACCTGAACACTATACAAAATGCAATTCCTAAACATTTTCTACTTCGCCCTCTGCTGCGTCCTGGCTCTCTGCTCGGTCCAGGCTAGACCACAACCTGTGCCAGAACCCCAACCATACAAAGTAAGTTAAACACAAATTTTATAATGTCGAAAGTTTTAATAACTTTGCTTTTATTATTCACAATAGGTCCGTGAATTGTTTATTGAATAACCAAAAATGATTTGTCTGAATACAAACCTCTCATATTGGGTCTATTAAAATTTAAAAATTTACTATGTAATAATTTGGTGTATCCATTGTAAATGTCTTGCTAAAGCTTTTAAAATCAGGAAATAATATTACAAATGACATTAATATCAACAACATATATAACTTACTAGCTGTCCCGGTCCGCGTTGCTGGCCGTAAGCAAACATTAGTGTTGTATTACCACAATATTGCCATTTTCACCCCCTAAATGTAGAAAAATCCAAACAATGTGTAGCCTATGTTACTCGCGGGGTTATTCGGAAGATTCCCTGAAAATTTCATCAAAATCGGTCCAGCCGTTTTGCGAGTCCATACGTTACATATATACACACATCCTCTTTTATATATATAGATTGTGGATTTCATTAAAGTATAAATGTCATTCTAGTCTACTGTTACTGGTTTCATAACTCTATATTCTTTCTTTTTACTTACATAAAAAGTACTTTGGTTAATTTTGATAATGATAAATATACAATTAACATATACCTAACATTGATATATTGTCTTCGGCTTATTTAATTGAGGTCTTTCTACTGAGGTAAGGAAATAGTGCCGGTACTGACATCGAACGTAATTTAGTTTGGGCATTTATATCTACCCGGAAATGTTTCGTTATCATGCATAGTCTCTTAACTGGACATTAACACTAGTATGTTTTCAGAAGAACAATGGTTTTCACACGTTTTTTGACAGATTGAAACTGCGGGTTATTCATATTACTGAGTTTGAGTCACAGCCACGCATGTGGTTCACCGCAAAGAAAATACAATTTTTATTTAATTTTACGGAATTTTAGTTTTCTTTTTTTAAAAAAAATTAAAAAAATGGGCTTTTGTACGGTTAAGAACAAAGAACAACACATGATTTTGGGGTTCAATTCTGAGAACTGCACGTGAAAGTAGCTCCAAAAAGAAGAAGTTTTACATCATTCGTTTTGTCAAGTTACATGCCATGATAATTTAATATCGATTTGATGTTAGGTAGTATCGTATATGTACATTATGAAATATTACAGTTTGTAATAAATCTTCTTTGAATCTTTGAATCTTAAGTATTTTATAGTGCTCACAGATTAAGCTTCTTTTTTCGATTAGACGCTTAGTTTACGAGATAAACGCATTTAAAGATTTCCATATAAAAATCCATCATTAGCCACCCATTTCATGGTGGTATCTCCACATATATAAGTGATTTCTCAAGTATTTTATAGTGATCACAGATTAAGCTCCTTTTTTCGATGAGACGCTTAGTTTCCATATAAAAATCCACCATTGGCCACCCATCTCATGGTGGTATCTCCACCTATATAAGTGATTTCTCAAGTATTTTATAGTGATCACAGATTAAGCTCCTTTTTTCGATTAGACGCTTATTTTACGAGATAAACGCATTTAAAGATTTCCATATAAAAATCTACCATTGGCCACCCATTTCATGGTGATATCCCTATCTATTTCAAGTGATTTCTTAAGTATTTTATAGTGCACAGATTAAGCTCATTTTTTCGATTTGACGCTTAGTTTACGAGATAATCGCATTTAAAGATTTCCATATGAAAATCCAGCATTGGCCATCCATTTCATAGTGATATCCCCATATAATTCATGGGATTTCTTAAGTATTTGATAGTGATCACAAATTAAGCTCCTTTTTGCGATTAGACGCTTAGTTTACGAGATAATCGCATTTAAAGATTTCCATATGAAAATCCAGCATTAGCCACCCGT
Organism: Muscina levida; assembly: GCA_964034835.1. NCBI lineage: Eukaryota > Metazoa > Arthropoda > Insecta > Diptera > Muscidae > Muscina > Muscina levida. Next base: position 142,107,847 of record OZ035880.1, on the reverse strand, counting down.
TTCATAGTGATATCCCGATATAATTCATGGGATTTATTAAGTATTTCATAGTGATCACAAATTAAGCTCCTTTTTGCGATTAGACGCTTAGTTTACGAGATAATCGCATTTAAAGATTTCCATATAAAAATCCATCATTAGCCACCCATTTCATGGTGGTATCCCCATATAATTCATGGGATTTCTTAAGTATTTCATAGTGATCACAAATTAAGCTCCTTTTTGCGATTAGACGCTTAGTTTACGAGATAATCGCATTTAAAGATTTCCATATGAAAATCCATCATTGGGCACCCATTTCATAGTGATATCCCCATCTATTACAAGGGATTTCTTAAGTATTTCATAGTGATCACAAATTAAGCTCCTTTTTGCGATTAGACGCTTAGTTTACGAGATAATCGCATTTAAAGATTTCCATATGAAAATCCAGCATTGGCCACCCGTTTCATGTTGATATCCCCACATATCACAAGCGATTTCTTAAGTATTTCATAGTGATCACAAATTAAGCTCCTTTTTGCGATTAGACGCTTAGTTTACGAGATAATCGCATTTAAAGATTTCCATATGAAAATCCATCATTGGGCACCCATTTCATAGTGATATCCCCATGTAATTCATGGGATTTCTTAAGTATTTCATAGTGATCACAAATTAAGCTCCTTTTTGCGATTAGACGCTTAGTTTACGAGATAATCGCATTTAAAGATTTCCATATGAAAATCCAGCATTGGCCACCCGTTTCATGTTGATATCCCCACATATCACAAGCGATTTCTTAAGTATTTCATAGTGATCACAAATTAAGCTCCTTTTTGCGATTAGACGCTTAGTTTACGAGATAATCGCATTTAAAGATTTCCATATGAAAATCCATCATTGGGCACCCATTTCATAGTGATATCCCCATCTATTACAAGCGATTTCTTAAGTATTTCATAGTGATCACAAATTAAGCTCCTTTTTGCGATTAGACGCTTAGTTTACGAGATAATCGCATTTAAAGATTTCCATATGAAAATCCATCATTGGCCAGCCATTTCATGTTGATATCCCCACATATCTCAAGCGATTTCCTAAGTATTTCATAGTGATCACAAATTAAGCTCCTTTTTGCGATTAGACGCTTAGTTTACGAGATAATCGCATTTAAAGATTTCCATATGAAAATCCATCATTGGGCACCCATTTCATAGTGATATCCCCATCTATTACAAGCGATTTCTTAAGTATTTCATAGTGATCACAAATTAAGCTCCTTTTTGCGATTAGACTCTTAGTTTACGAGATAATCGCATTTAAAGATTTCCATATGAAAATCCATCATTGGCCAGCCATTTCATGTTGATATCCCCACATATCTCAATCGATTTCTTAAGTATTTCATAGTGATCACAAATTAAGCTTCTTTTTTCGATTAGACGCTTAGTTTACGAGATAAACGCATTTAAAGATTTCCATATAAAAATCCATCATTGGCCACCCATCTCATGGTGGTATCTCCACCTATATAAGTGATTTCTCAAGTATTTTATAGTGATCACAGATTAAGCTCCTTTTTTCGATTAGACGCTTATTTTACGAGATAAACGCATTTAAAGATTTCCATATCAAAATCCACCATTGGCCACCCATCTCATGGTGATATCTCCACCTATATAAGTGATTTCTTAAGTAAACGCATTTAAAGATTTCCATATAAAAATCCACCATTGGCCACCCATCTCATGGTGGTATCTCCACCTATATAAGTGATTTCTTACGTATTTTATAGTGATCACAGATTAAGCTCCTTTTTTCGATTAGACGCTTAGTTTACGAGATAAACGCATTTAAAGATTTCCATATAAAAATCTACCATTGGCCACCCATTTCATGGTGATATCCCTATCTATTTCAAGTGATTTCTTAAGTATTTTATAGTGCACAGATTAAGCTCATTTTTTCGATTTGACGCTTAGTTTACGAGATAATCGCATTTAAAGATTTCCATATGAAAATCCAGCATTGGCCATCCATTTCATAGTGATATCCCCATATAATTCATGGGATTTCTTAAGTATTTGTTAGTGATCACAAATTAAGCTCCTTTTTGCGATTAGACGCTTAGTTTACGAGATAATCGCATTTAAAGATTTCCATATGAAAATCCAGCATTGGCCACCCGTTTCATAGTGATATCCCCATCTATTACAAGGGATTTCTTAAGTATTTCATAGTGATCACAAATTAAGCTCCTTTTTGCGATTAGACGCTTAGTTTACGAGATAATCGCATTTAAAGATTTCCATATGAAAATCCAGCATTGGCCACCCGTTTCATGTTGATATCCCCACATATCACAAGCGATTTCTTAAGTATTTCATAGTGATCACAAATTAAGCTCCTTTTTGCGATTAGACGCTTAGTTTACGAGATAATCGCATTTAAAGATTTCCATATGAAAATCCATCATTGGGCACCCATTTCATAGTGATATCCCCATGTAATTCATGGGATTAAGTATTTCATAGTGATCACAAATTAAGCTCCTTTTTGCGATTAGACGCTTAGTTTACGAGATAATCGCATTTAAAGATTTCCATATGAAAATCCAGCATTGGCCACCCGTTTCATGTTGATATCCCCACATATCACAAGCGATTTCTTAAGTATTTCATAGTGATCACAAATTAAGCTCCTTTTTGCGATTAGACGCTTAGGTTACGAGATAATCGCATTTAAAGATTTCCATATGAAAATCCATCATTGGGCACCCATTTCATAGTGATATCCCCATCTATTACAAGCGATTTCTTAAGTATTTCATAGTGATCACAAATTAAGCTCCTTTTTGCGATTAGACGCTTAGTTTACGAGATAATCGCATTTAAAGATTTCCATATGAAAATCCATCATTGGCCAGCCATTTCATGTTGATATCCCCACATATCTCAAGCGATTTCCTAAGTATTTCATAGTGATCACAAATTAAGCTCCTTTTTGCGATTAGACGCTTAGTTTACGAGATAATCGCATTTAAAGATTTCCATATGAAAATCCATCATTGGGCACCCATTTCATAGTGATATCCCCATCTATTACAAGCGATTTCTTAAGTATTTCATAGTGATCACAAATTAAGCTCCTTTTTGCGATTAGACGCTTAGTTTACGAGATAATCGCATTTAAAGATTTCCATATGAAAATCCATCATTGGCCAGCCATTTCATGTTGATATCCCCACATATCTCAAGCGATTTCTTAAGTATTTCATAGTGATCACAAATTAAGCTCCTTTTTGCGATTAGACTCTTAGTTTACGAGATAATCGCATTTAAAGATTTCCATATGAAAATCCATCATTGGCCAGCCATTTCATGTTGATATCCCCACATATCTCAATCGATTTCTTAAGTATTTCATAGTGATCACAAATTAAGCTCCTTTTTGCGATTAGACTCTTAGTTTACGAGATAATCGCATTTAAAGATTTCCATATGAAAATCCATCATTGGCCAGCCATTTCATGGTGATATCCCCACATATCTCAAGCGATTTCTTAAGTATTTCATAGTGATCACAAATTAAGCTCCTTTTTGCGATTAGACGCTTAGTTTACGAGATAATCGCATTTAAAGATTTCCATATGAAAATCCAGCATTGGCCACCCGTTTCATAGTGATATCCTCATATAATTCATGGGATTTCTTACAGTATTTCATAGTGATCACAAATTAAGCTCCTTTTTGCGATTAGACGCTTAGTTTACGAGATAATCGCATTTAAAGATTTCCATATGAAAATCCATCATTGGCCACCCGTTTCATAGTGATATCCCCATATAATTCATGGGATTTCTTAAGTATTTCATAGTGATCACAAATTAAGCTCCTTTTTGCGATTAGACGCTTAGTTTACGAGATAATCGCATTTAAAGATTTCCATATGAAAATCCATCATTGGGCACCCATTTCATAGTGATATCCCCATCTATTACAAGCGATTTCTTAAGTATTTCATAGTGATCACAAATTAAGCTCCTTTTTGCGATTAGACGCTTAGTTTACGAGATAATCGCATTTAAAGATTTCCATATGAAAATCCTTCATTGGCCACCCGTTTCATAGTGATATCCCCATATTCATGGGATTTCTTAAGTATTTCATAGTGATCACAAATTAAGCTCCTTTTTGCGATTAGACGCTTAGTTTACGAGATAATCGCATTTAAAGATTTCCATATGAAAATCCATCATTGGCCAGCCATTTCATGTTGATATCCCCACATATCTCAAGCGATTTCTTAAATATTTCATAGTGATCACAAATTAAGCTCCTTTTTGCGATTAGACGCTTAGTTTACGAGATAATCGCATTTAAAGATTTCCATATGAAAATCCATCATTGGCCACCCATTTCATAATGATATCCCCATATAATTCATGGGATTTCTTAAGTATTTCATAGTGATCACAAATTAAGCTCCTTTTTGCGATTAGACGCTTAGTTTACGAGATAATCGCATTTAAAGATTTCCATATGAAAATACAGCATTGGCCATCCATTTCATAATGATATCCCCATATAATTCATGGGATTTCTTAAGTATTTCATAGTGATCACAAATTAAGCTCCTTTTTCCGATTAGACGCTTAGTTTACGAGATTATCGCATTTAAAGATTTCCATATGAAAATACAGCATTGGCCATCCATTTCATAATGATATCCCCATATAATTCATGGGATTTCTTAAGTATTTCATAGTGATCACAAATTAAGCTCCTTTTTGCGATTAGACGCTTAGTTTACGAGATAATCGCATTTAAAGATTTCCATATGAAAATCCATCATTGGCCACCCATTTCATAATGATATCCCCATATAATTCATGGGATTTCTTAAGTATTTCATAGTGATCACAAATTAAGCTCCTTTTTCCGATTAGACGCTTAGTTTACGAGATTATCGCATTTAAAGATTTCCATATGAAAATCCATCATTGGCCACCCGTTTCATAGTGATATCCCCATATAATTCATGGGATTTCTTAAGTATTTCATAGTGATCACAAATTAAGCTCCTTTTTGCGATTAGACGCTTAGTTTACGAGATAATCGCATTTAAAGATTTCCATATGAAAATCCATCATTGGCCAGCCATTTCATGTTGATATCCCCACATATCTCAAGCGATTTCTTAAATATTTCATAGTGATCACAAATTAAGCTCCTTTTTGCGATTAGACGCTTAGTTTACGAGATAATCGCATTTAAAGATTTCCATATGAAAATACAGCATTGGCCATCCATTTCATAGTGATATCCCCATATAATTCATGGGATTTCTTAAGTATTTCACAGTGATCACAAATTAAGCTCCTTTTTGCGATTAGACGCTTAGTTTACGAGATAATCGCATTTAAAGATTTCCATATGAAAATCCATCATTGGGCACCCATTTCATAGTGATATCCCCATCTATTACAAGCGATTCCTTAAGTATTTCATAGTGATCACAAATTAAGCTCCTTTTTGCGATTAGACGCTTAGTTTACGAGATAATCGCATTTAAAGATTTCCATATGAAAATCCATCATTGGCCAGCCATTTCATGTTGATATCCCCACATATCTCAAGCGATTTCTTAAATATTTCATAGTGATCACAAATTAAGCTCCTTTTTGCGATTAGACGCTTAGTTTACGAGATAATCGCATTTAAAGATTTCCATATGAAAATCCATCATTGGGCACCCATTTCATAGTGATATCCCCATCTATTACAAGCGATTCCTTAAGTATTTCATAGTGATCACAAATTAAGCTCCTTTTTGCGATTAGACGCTTAGTTTACGAGATAATCGCATTTAAAGATTTCCATATGAAAATACAGCATTGGCCATCCATTTCATAGTGATATCCCCATATAATTCATGGGATTTCTTAAGTATTTCACAGTGATCACAAATTAATTTCCTTTTTGCGATTAGACGCTTAGTTTACGAGATAATCGCATTTAAAGATTTCCATATGAAAATCCATCATTGGGCACCCATTTCATAGTGATATCTAGGGCGACCATTTTTCAGCACGAAAAAAACGGTTTTCAGTACTTAAAACAGCATGAAAAACCCTTGAAATAAGCACGATAGATTTAATATTCAGCATTTATAATTTTTTTTATTTATTGAAAAACAAACAAAAAACAATTTCACATCTATTAAAGAAGTAATAAAATACAATAAGTAAATTAACCGAATTATTCAATCGTGTATTCATACAAAGAAAGTAATTTTTAAATTTCTTAAAGTGAGATTATACCTTGTTCAATGTCACGATTACAATTAAGCACTAAGTGCATTTTTAATTTTTCCAAGGTGAAACTTTTACGCTGGTTTATAAAAAAATTTCCATATATAGAAAAAACGGGTTCCACGTCACACGATGAAACGGGAGAGCATTTAAAAAATGTTGATTCAGCAGGCGAATTTTTTCCATAAACGCACTTGTTGTTTTGGAATTTTTAAAAATAATATTCTTGATTTCCACAAAGCCAGGATTTCGCGCAAGAACGGCAGTCATTTTTTAAAAAAAAATTTAACAGATGTTTTTCTATATAGCATGTTGAATTGATTTTACTGTTTCCAAACTTTCATTCAATGGCAATCCGCTTGACTCAATTTTTGTGACGGCATGCCAATTGCACTTAAAGTTAATTTTTATGAAGGAAAAGTCGGATTACAAATTTTTATTAGAAATAAACTCTTTGCTTTATCGCAATGCTTCAGAATCATTTTCGTTAAACTCTTGAATGGCTTCCCTTATGTCTTCCAAATAATTTGTATAATACTCCGCTGCTTCCAACCACGTTCCTCATCGTGTCATTATTGGTTTAGGTTATAGAGGCACATTAGGTTGCATTAGTTTAAATTGTTGTTTTCGATAAGGCGCCTGAAAACTATAGGAATATAACGAATCGAACGATCTAAGCTATCGATAAAAATAGGGCTATTACAAAATCTTGAACACAGGCTGTGTGTAAAATAAGAGGATAGTTTGCAAATTTAATACTACCTGTTATATTTTTATGAACCGCAAGAGCTTGTGATATGTAAAAATTTTCAATTGATAGAAACATATCTTATCAAAATGTATCAAAAATTTAAATAAGGGCAAAAACAGCATGAAAAAGCACAAACCTTTTAAATAAGCAAGATCACTTGATATCGTTTAATTATGCAGCATCAGCAATATTCAGCATGTGCTGAAAATTGGTCGCCCTAGTGATATCCCCATCTATTACAAGCGATTCCTTAAGTATTTCATAGTGATCACAAATTAAGCTCCTTTTTGCGATTAGACGCTTAGTTTACGAGATAATCGCATTTAAAGATTTCCATATGAAAATCCATCATTGGCCAGCCATTTCATGTTGATATCCCCACATATCTCAAGCGATTTCTTAAATATTTCATAGTGATCACAAATTAAGCTCCTTTTTGCGATTAGACGCTTAGTTTACGAGATAATCGCATTTAAAGATTTCCATATGAAAATCCATCATTGGGCACCCATTTCATAGTGATATCCCCATCTATTACAAGCGATTTCTTAAGTATTTCATAGTGATCACAAATTAAGCTCCTTTTTGCGATTAGACGCTTAGTTTACGAGATAATCGCATTTAAAGATTTCCATATGTAAATCCATCATTGGGCACCCATTTCATAGTTGTTGTTGTTGTTGTAGCAGCATATGTGTCTGTTTGTTTATCCTGCGTCGTTGTTTTCCGCTGCACTTGTATCCAGGCCAAGGAAGGAAGCTACTTCCACTGGGTGGGTCCAAAGAGACCTGGGAACAAGGAGAGTTGGATTGGCTGGGCAGTTAAAGAGGTGTAGCGTGTCGTGTGGTCCTTGGTTGCAGGCTGGGCAGGCAGACGTTCGACGTATTGCCGTCAATTCTTGCCCAATATGAATTGAGGCGGCTACACCATCCGGATCTTAGTTGGGCCAAAACAACTCTCGTCTGCCGCGGTAAAACCTCTTCTTCCGAAGCCACTGATGGAGGGTGATCTCCGAGCACGACATTCACTCTATAGTTGTTTACTGCTTCCAGGACTTCGTCCGAGTGAATGTCTGCTAATCCTGCTTGATATGCGCTTTGATCTAGAGGCTCTCTCTTGTAGCGCTGGATCTCACGCTCTAGATCATGAAGGTCTTTCCTGACCTGCCTGGGGGGAGGGAGCCTATCCATAAGGTGGTGGTTGGGATGGCTGGTCCGATAACAACCAAGCAAGTACTGCTTCGACAAAAGGAAATTATGTCGTCGCACGGGAATGACCTTCGTCTCCTCATGTAGGTGATCCACAGATGACATGAGGAGGCACCCTGTCGCAGTTCTCAGGGCGGCATTTTGGCATATCTGCAGGTTCTTCCACTGCGTCTCGCTCACGTTCGGTGACCACACTGGAGCTGCGTAGTTCACCACAGACCGACCTATCGCTTTGTAAGAGGTCAACAAGGTTTCTTTGTCGGTTCCCCAAGAGCTGCCGGCAAGCGACTTGAGGACCTTGTTCCTACTTCTCATCTTATTGCAGATAGCTGTGGCGTGCGCGTTGAATCTGAGCAGACTATCAAATGTGACACCAAGGACCTTGGGGTGGTTGGTGGTCGGAATTGTTGTGCCATCGACTATCACATTGAGCTGCTCCTTCACTTGCGCTGTCCATGCGGTGAACAGTGTGGCCGATGATTTGGTGGCGGAAATTTTCATCCTTCTCGCAGCGAAGAAATTGGCAATATCAGCGAGGTAGGCATTCAACCTTCCACATATGTCATCAGTCGAGGGGCCCGACGCCAATATCGTACAATCATCGGCATACGATACTATATTTACGCCGTCAGGTGGTGGTGGAATTGCAGAAAGGTAGAGGTTAAACAGTGCCGGAGATATCACCCCACCTTGGGGAACTCCCTGTTTCACTCTACGGGGCTTGGACTTTCTATTTCTGAATTCCACGTATGACTGGCGTCCACACATGTAGTTCACGATCTAACGTTTCAAATAGTTCGGGAGGGACGTGTTGGCGATGTCCTCGAAGAGCGTGGCGTGATTTACTGTATCGAAAGCCTTCGATAAATCAAGCGCCACGAGGACCGTCCTGTCACTGGGCTTATTCTGGTTGAGACCGCGACTTATTTGTGTGGTGATGGCGTGTAAAGCAGTGGTAGTGCTGTGCTGCTTACGGAATCCATGCTGATGATCGGCAATTGGGAAATGTCCTGTCAGGCTCGGGAGGATTAGCGCCTCAAGTATCTTGGCTACTGGCGAGAGGAGAGAGATGGGCCTGTATGATTCTCCTTTGCTCGCGTCTTTGCCAGGTTTCAGTAGCGGGACCACTCTACCCATTTTCCAGGCCTCGGGTACTACCAGAGTGGTCAGGGACAGATTGAGGACATAAGACAAATATTCGACTCCCGGTATGCCTAATTGTTTAAACATCAACATGGATATTCCGTCGGGGCCTAGCGCTTTTGATGCCTTTGCGCTGTGGATGACATCTGCAACTTCTCCAACTGTAAATTGTGGTGGTGCTTCTTCGACTCGGAGAGCATGAATACGTCGCATTACTCTCCTTTTCGCCATGTCACTCTCGGGGTGCTCAACAAATTGACGGTTAAAATAACACGCGCACCTCTTTGGGTCTGTCACAGTGGTGGCACCAAATGTGATGGCCGTTCGGTCTTCTCTCCTTCTTGGATTCGAGAGTGACTTAACCGTTGCCCACAATTTACTGATACCGGAACTTAAATTGCAGTTCTTCAAGTGCTCTAGCCAAAGGTTCCGCTTATATTCGTCGACCATCTTACTAATTTCTAGGTTCAGTTCACTGAGTCTAGGATCAGCAGGGTTGGCCGTACGAATTCCATCACGCTCGTCTGCGAGTCCCGCTGCTACTGCTGGGAAGTTAGGTCGTATCTCGGGTATTCGACCAGCAGGGATAAAGCGAGCGGCCGCTGCGCGTATGATGTTTCGGAAATTTTTCTCAGCAACCCGAACATCTGAGGGTATGGGTAGAGCACTGAAGCTGTGGTTGGTGAATTCTCTGAACCCGTTCCAGTCCGCTTTCTTATAGTTCAAGAAAGTACGGCGTTCAGAGATGATGTAATCGGCTGGTCTATCAATGGAGAGGATTATGGGGAGATGGTCTGATCCAAGTGCAATGACGGGCTGCCAGGTAACGTCATTGATCAGACCCGGCGAAACTATGGTGATGTCTGGCGAGCTGCTGCAATCACCCATAATCCGTGTGGGGGTATCCTCATTCGCTGTGCAAAACGTTGAGTCATCGATTTGCTCGGCCAAAGCTGTTCCTCTATGGTCATTGGCTAGGAGAGAATGCCAGAGTTCATGGTGGGCATTAAAATCTCCTAGGACCACGCGGTTATTGCCCTGGAGCAATGGGCTGATGTCAGGCATATAACGCGGAGGACAGCTGCCAATCGGCGGTATATATACGTTATACAGCTCTATCTCGGCAGTCCCGGACTCAACTGCTACCCCCATACATTCAATGTATGGGTCTCTAGAGTCAAGCTCAGGCGAGATAGGTCTGTACTGCACAGAATGGTGCAATAGGAAGGCCAATCCCCCACCTCCATTTCTGGTGCGATCCTTTCGAAGCACGTTGTAACCTTGACAACTGTGCAAGCTGCAGGTGTCGGTCAGCTTAGTTTCCTGGATCGCGGCGACCTTGATGTTTCTCCGATTCATGAAATCCACTATCTCGCTGATTTTGCCACGGAGACCATTGCAGTTGAATTGCAAAAAGGTTGCACGATCAGGGGTTGGTACAGCAATATGTGGTGTTAATTGAGGTGTTGGTTGCTGTATGAGCTGGTATTGCTGTGAGGGAGATTGCGGTGGTGTCCCGTAGATCGAAGAGGTAGACGACGTAGACGACGAGGGCGACGACGAAGACGACTGCGAGTCTTGGGACAGACTGCGGGATACGGAGGCACAGCAAGCAGCAACGTAATCCTGGCAATACTCCCTTAGGTGGCTGAGGCCAGAGCAACCCCTGAAGTGCACCCACTCCATGCATCGGTTACACCTTACTGATGTTGAACGGTGATGAAGGAGGTTTCTGCAGACGGAGCAGAAATATTGTGTAGGTCCGGGGTTTTGTTCAGTCCCGGCACGGACCAACAGAATGCGGAGCAGACACTCCGGGATGTGCCTCTCCCAAGGCAGATAAACAAACATATAGGGACACATAGTACTGAGGTGGCAGCCCCTGGCCGAAGAATTTCTGCTTCGGGTCAATCCGGTACAAAGAACCGGCTGCCGTGGGATTGTTTCCATATGAAAATCCTTCATTGGCCACCCGTTTCATAGTGATATCCCCATGTAATTCATGGGATTTCTTAAGTATTTCATAGTGATCACAAATTAAGCTCCTTTTTGCGATTAGACGCCTAGTTTACGAGATAATCGCATTTAAAGATTTCCGTATGAAAATCCATCATTGGCCACCCGTTTCATAGTGATATCCCCATATAATTCATGGGATTTCTTAAGTATTTCATAGTGATCACAAATTAAGCTCCTTTTTGCGATTAGACGCTTAGTTTACGAGATAATCGCATTTAAAGATTTCCATATGAAAATCCATCATTGGTAACCCGTTTCATAGTGATATCCCCATGTAATTCATGGGATTTCTTAAGTATTTCATAGTGATCACAAATTAAGCTCCTTTTTGCGATTAGACGCTTAGTTTACGAGATAATCGCATTTAAAGATTTCCATATGAAAATCCATCATTGGCCACCCGTTTTATAGTGATATCCCTATGTAATTCATGGGATTTCTTAAGTATTTAATAGTGATCACAAATTAAGCTCCTTTTTGCGATTAGACGCTTAGTTTACGAGATAATCGCATTTAAAGATTTCCATATGAAAATCCATCATTGGGCACCCATTTCTAAGTGATATCCCCATCTATTACAAGTATTTCATAGTGATCACAAATTAAGCTCCTTTTTGCGATTAGACGCTTAGTTTACGAGATAATCGCATTTAAAGATTTCCATATGAAAATCCATCATTGGCCACCCGTTTTATAGTGATATCCCCATGTAATTCATGGGATTTCTTAAGTATTTCATAGTGATCACAAATTAAGCTCCTTTTTGCGATTAGACGCTTAGTTTACGAGATAATCGCATTTAAAGATTTCCATATGAAAATCCATCATTGGGCACCCATTTCATAGTGATATCCCCATCTATTACAAGCGATTTCTTAAGTATTTCATAGTGATCACAAATTAAGCTCCTTTTTGCGATTAGACGCTTAGTTTACGAGATAATCGCATTTAAAGATTTCCATATGAAAATCCATCATTGGGCACCCATTTCATAGTGATATCCCCATATAATTCATGGGATTTCTTAAGTATTTCATAGTGATCACAAATTAAGCTCCTTTTTGCGATTAGACGCTTAGTTTACGAGATAATCGCATTTAAAGATTTCCATATGAAAATCCATCATTGGGCACCCGTTTCATAGTGATATCCCCATGTAATTCATGGGATTTCTTAAGTATTTCATAGTGATCACAAATTAAGCTCCTTTTTGCGATTAGACTTAGTTTACGAGATAATCGCATTTAAAGATTTCCATATGAAAATCCATCATTGGCCACCCGTTTTATAGTGATATCCCCATCTATTACAAGCGATTTCTTAAGTATTTCATAGTGATCACAAATTAAGCTCCTTTTTGCGATTAGACGCTTAGTTTACGAGATAATCGCATTTAAAGATTTCCATATGAAAATCCATCATTGGCCACCCGTTTTATAGTGATATCCCCATCTATTACAAGCGATTTCTTAAGTATTTCATAGTGATCACAAATTAAGCTCCTTTTTGCGATTAGACGCTTAGTTTACGAGATAATCGCATTTAAAGATTTCCATATGAAAATCCATCATTGGCCACCCGTTTCATAGTGATATCCCCATGTAATTCATGGGATTTCTTAAGTATTTCATAGTGATCACAAATTAAGCTCCTTTTTGCGATTAGACGCTTAGTTTACGAGATAATCGCATTTAAAGATTTCCATATGAAAATCCATCATTGGCCAGCCATTTCATGTTGATATCCCCACATATCTCAAGCGATTTCTTAAGTATTTCATAGTGATCACAAATTAAGCTCCTTTTTCCGATTAGACGCTTAGTTTACGAGATAATCGCATTTAAAGATTTCCATATGAAAATTCATCATTGCCCACCCGTTTCATAGTGATATCCCCATATAATTCATGGGATTTCTTAAGTATTTCATAGTGATCACAAATTAAGCTCCTTTTTGCGATTAGACGCTTAGTTTACGAGATAATCGCATTTAAAGATTTCCATATGAAAATCCATCATTGGCCACCCGTTTCATAGTGATATCCCCATATAATTCATGGGATTTCTTAAGTATTTCATAGTGATCACAAATTAAGCTCCTTTTTGCGATTAGACGCTTAGTTTACGAGATAATCGCATTTAAAGATTTCCATATGAAAATCCATCATTGGCCACCCGTTTCATAGTGATATCCCCATGTAATTCATGGGATTTCTTAAGTATTTCATAGTGATCACAAATTAAGCTCCTTTTTGCGATTAGACGCTTAGTTTACGAGATAATCGCATTTAAAGATTTCCATATGAAAATCCATCATTGGCCACCCGTTTTATAGTGATATCCCCATGTAATTCATGGGATTTCTTAAGTATTTCATAGTGATCACAAATTAAGCTCCTTTTTGCGATTAGACGCTTAGTTTACGAGATAATCGCATTTAAAGATTTCCATATGAAAATCCATCATTGGGCACCCATTTCATAGTGATATCCCCATATAATTCATGGGATTTCTTAAGTATTTCATAGTGATCACAAATTAAGCTCCTTTTTGCGATTAGACGCTTAGTTTACGAGATAATCGCATTTAAAGATTTCCATATGAAAATCCATCATTGGGCACCCATTTCATAGTGATATCCCCATATAATTCATGGGATTTCTTAAGTATTTCATAGTGATCACAAATTAAGCTCCTTTTTGCGATTAGACGCTTAGTTTACGAGATAATCGCATTTAAAGATTTCCATATGAAAATCCAGCATTGGCCACCCGTTTCATGGTGATATCCCCATATAATTCATGGGATTTCTTAAGTATTTCATAGTGATCACAAATTAAGCTCCTATTTGCGATTAGACGCTTAGTTTACGAGATAATCGCATTTAAAGATTTCCATATGAAAATCCAAAATTGGGCACCCATTTCATAGTGATATCCCCACATATCTCAAGCGATTTTTTAAGTATTTCATAGTGATCACAAATTAAGCTCCTATTTGCGATTAGACGCTTAGTTTACGAGATAATCGCATTTAAAGATTTCCATATGAAAATCCATCATTGGCCACCCATTTCATAGTGATATCCTCATATAATTCATGGGATTTCTTAAGTATTTCATAGTGATCACAAATTAAGCTCCTTTTTCCGATTAGACGCTTAGTTTACGAGATAATCGCATTTAAAGATTTCCATATGAAAATCCATCATTGGCCACCCATTTCATAGTGATATCCTCATATAATTCATGGGATTTCTTAAGTATTTCATAGTGATCACAAATTAAGCTCCTTTTTCCGATTAGACGCTTAGTTTACGAGATAATCGCATTTAAAGATTTCCATATGAAAATCCATCATTGGCCACCCATTTCATACTGATATCCTCATATAATTCATGGGATTTCTTAAGTATTTCATAGTGATCACAAATTAAGCTCCTTTTTCCGATTAGACGCTTAGTTTACGAGATAATCGCATTTAAAGATTTCCATACGAAAATCCATCATTGGCCACACGTTTCATAGTGATATCCCCATATAATTCATGGGATTTCTTAAGTATTTCATAGTGATCACAAATTAAGGTCCTTTTTCCGATTAGACGCTTAGTTTACGAGATAATCGCATTTAAAGATTTCCATATGAAAATACAGCATTGGCCATCCATTTCATAGTGATATCCCCATATAATTCATGGGATTTCTTAAGTATTTCATAGTGATCACAAATTAAGCTCCTTTTTGCGATTAGACGCTTAGTTTACGAGATAATCGCATTTAAAGATTTCCATACGAAAATCCATCATTGGCCACACGTTTCATAGTGATATCCCCATATAATTCATGGGATTTCTTAAGTATTTCATAGTGATCACAAATTAAGCTCCTTTTTGCGATTAGACGCTTAGTTTACGAGATAATCGCATTTAAAGATTTCCATATGAAAATACAGCATTGGCCATCCATTTCATAGTGATATCCCCATATAATTCATGGGATTTCTTAAGTATTTCATAGTGATCACAAATTAAGCTCCTTTTTGCGATTAGACGCTTAGTTTACGAGATAATCGCATTTAAAGATTTCCATACGAAAATCCATCATTGGCCACACGTTTCATAGTGATATCCCCATATAATTCATGGGATTTCTTAAGTATTTCATAGTGATCACAAATTAAGGTCCTTTTTCCGATTAGACGCTTAGTTTACGAGATAATCGCATTTAAAGATTTCCATATGAAAATACAGCATTGGCCATCCATTTCATAGTGATATCCCCATATAATTCATGGGATTTCTTAAGTATTTCATAGTGATCACAAATTAAGCTCCTTTTTGCGATTAGACGCTTAGTTTACGAGATAATCGCATTTAAAGATTTCCATATGAAAATCCACCATTGGCCAGCCTTTTCATGTTGATATCCCCATCTATTACAAGCGATTTCTTAAGTATTTCATAGTGATCACAAATTAAGCTCCTTTTTGCGATTAGACGCTTAGTTTACGAGATAATCGCATTTAAAGATTTCCATATGAAAATCCAGCATTGGCCATCCATTTCATAGTGATATCCCCATATAATTCATGGGATTTCTTAAGTATTTCATAGTGATCACAAATTAAGCTCCTTTTTGCGATTAGACGCTTAGTTTACGAGATAATCCCATTTAAAGATTTCCATATGAAAATCCAGCATTGGCCACCCGTTTCATAGTGATTTCCCCATATAATTCATGGGAGTTCTTAAGTATTTCAGCTCCTTTTTGCGATTAGACGCTTAGTTTACGAGATAATCGCATTTAAAGATTTCCATATGAAAATCCAGCATTGGCCATCCATTTCATATAATTCATGGGATTTCTTAAGTATTTCATAGTGATCACAAATTAAGCTCCTATTTGCGATTAGACGCTTAGTTTACGAGATAATCGCATTTAAAGATTTCCATATGAAAATCCAGCATTGGACATCCATTTCATAGTGATATCCCCATATAATTCATGGGATTTCTTAAGTATTTCATAGTGATCACAAATTAAGCTCCTTTTTGCGATTAGACGCTTAGTTTACGAGATAATCCCATTTAAAGATTTCCATATGAAAATCCAGCATTGGCCACCCGTTTCATAGTGATATCCCCATATAATTCATGGGAGTTCTTAAGTATTTCAGCTCCTTTTTGCGATTAGACGCTTAGTTTACGAGATAATCGCATTTGAAGATTTCCATATGAAAATCCAGCATTGGCCATCCATTTCATATAATTCATGGGATTTCTTAAGTATTTCATAGTGATCACAAATTAAGCTCCTATTTGCGATTAGACGCTTAGTTTACGAGATAATCGCATTTAAAGATTTCCATATGAAAATCCAGCATTGGGCACCCATTTCATAGTGATATCCCCATATAATTCATGGGATTTCTTAAGTATTTCATAGTGATCACAAATTAAGCTCCTTTTTGCGATTAGACGCTTAGTTTACGAGATAATCCCATTTAAAGATTTCCATATGAAAATCCACCATTGGCCAGCCATTTCATGTTGATATCCCCACATATTACAAGTCATTTCTTGAGTTGTTTATAGTGATCACAAATTAAGCTCCTTTTTGCGATTAGACGCTTAGTTTACGAGATAATCGCATTTAAAGATTTCCATATGAAAATCCAGCATTGGGCACCCATTTCATAGTGATATCCCCATATAATTCAAGTGATTTCTTAAGTATTTCATAATGATCACAAATTAAGCTCCTTTTTGCGATTAGACGCTTAGTTTACGAGATAATCGCATTTAAAGATTTCCATATGAAAATCCAGCATTGGACACCCATTTCATAGTGATATCCCCATATAATTCATGGGATTTCTTAAGTACTTCATAGTGATCACAAATTAAGCTCCTTTTTGCGATTAGACGCTTAGTTTACGAGATAATCGCATTTAAAGATTTCCATATGAAAATACACCATTGGCCAGCCATTTCATGTTGATATCCCCACATATTACAAGTCATTTCTTGAGTTGTTTATAGTGATCACAAATTAAGCTCCTTTTTGCGATTAGACGCTTAGTTTACGAGATAATCGCATTTAAAGATTTCCATATGAAAATCCAGCATTGGCCACCCGTTTCATAGTGATATCCCCATATAATTCAAGGGATTTCTTAAGTATTTCATAGTGATCACAAATTAAGCTCCTTTTTGCGATTAGACGCTTAGTTTACGAGATAATCGCATTTAAAGATTTCCATATGAAAATCCACCATTGGCCAGCCATTTCATGTTGATATCCCCACATATTACAAGTCATTTCTTGAGTTGTTTATAGTGATCACAAATTAAGCTCCTTTTTGCGATTAGACGCTTAGTTTACGAGATAATCGCATTTAAAGATTTCCATATGAAAATCCAGCATTGGCCACCCGTTTCATAGTGATATCCCCATGTAATTCATGGGATTTCTTAAGTATTTCATAGTGATCACAAATTAAGCTCCTTTTTGCGATTAGACGCTTAGTTTACGAGATAATCGCATTTAAAGATTTCCATATGAAAATACACCATTGGCCAGCCATTTCATGTTGATATCCCCACATATTACAAGTCATTTCTTGAGTTGTTTATAGTGATCACAAATTAAGCTCCTTTTTGCGATTAGACGCTTAGTTTACGAGATAATCGCATTTAAAGATTTCCATATGAAAATCCAGCATTGGGCACCCATTTCATAGTGATATCCCCATATAATTCATGGGATTTCTTAAGTATTTCATAGTGATCACAAATTAAGCTCCTTTTTGCGATTAGACGCTTAGTTTACGAGATAATCGCATTTAAAGATTTCCATATGAAAATCCTGCATTGGCCATCCATTTCATAGTGATATCCCCATATAATTCAAGGGATTTCTTAAGTATTTCATAGTGATCACAAATTAAGCTCCTTTTTGCGATTAGACGCTTAGTTTACGAGATAATCGCATTTAAAGATTTCCATATGAAAATCCACCATTGGCCACCCGTTTCATAGTGATATCCCCATATAATTCATGGGATTTCTTAAGTATTTCATAGTGATCACAAATTAAGCTCCTTTTTGCGATTAGACGCTTAGTTTACGAGATAATCGCATTTAAAGATTTCCATATGAAAATCCTGCATTGGCCATCCATTTCATAGTGATATCCCCATATAATTCATGGGATTTCTTAAGTATTTCATATTGATCGCAAATTAAGCTCCTTTTTGCGATTATACGCTTAGTTTACGAGATAATCGCATTTAAAGATTTCCATATGAAAATCCAGCATTGGCCATCCATTTCATAATGATATCCCCATATAATTCATGGGATTTCTTAAGTATTTCATAGTGATCACAAATTAAGCTCCTTTTTGCGATTATACGCTTAGTTTACGAGATAATCGCATTTAAAGATTTCCATATGAAAATCCAGCATTGGGCACCCATTTCATAGTGATATCCCCATATAATTCATGGGATTTCTTAAGTATTTCATAGTGATCACAAATTAAGCTCCTTTTTGCGATTAGACGCTTAGTTTACGAGATAATCGCATTTAAAGATTTCCATATGAAAATCCTGCATTGGCCATCCATTTCATAGTGATATCCCCATATAATTCATGGGATTTCTTAAGTATTTCATATTGATCACAAATTAAGCTCCTTTTTGCGATTAGACGCTTAGTTTACGAGATAATCGCATTTAAAGATTTCCATATGAAAATCCAGCATTGGCCATCCATTTCATAATGATATCCCCATATAATTCAAGGGATTTCTTAAGTATTTCATAGTGATCACAAATTAAGCTCCTTTTTGCGATTATACGCTTAGTTTACGAGATAATCGCATTTAAAGATTTCCATATGAAAATCCAGCATTGGGCACCCATTTCATAGTGATATCCCCATATAATTCATGGGATTTCTTAAGTATTTCATAGTGATCACAAATTAAGCTCCTTTTTGCGATTAGACGCTTAGTTTACGAGATAATCGCATTTAAAGATTTCCATATGAAAATCCTGCATTGGCCATCCATTTCATAGTGATATCCCCATATAATTCATGGGATTTCTTAAGTATTTCATATTGATCACAAATTAAGCTCCTTTTTGCGATTAGACGCTTAGTTTACGAGATAATCGCATTTAAAGATTTCCATATGAAAATCCAGCATTGGCCATCCATTTCATAATGATATCCCCATATAATTCAAGGGATTTCTTAAGTATTTCATAGTGATCACAAATTAAGCTCCTTTTTGCGATTATACGCTTAGTTTACGAGATAATCGCATTTAAAGATTTCCATATGAAAATCCAGCATTGGGCACCCATTTCATAGTGATATCCCCATATAATTCATGGGATTTCTTAAGTATTTCATAGTGATCACAAATTAAGCTCCTTTTTGCGATTAGACGCTTAGTTTACGAGATAATCGCATTTAAAGATTTCCATATGAAAATCCACCATTGGCCAGCCATTTCATGTTGATATCCCCACATATTACAAGTCATTTCTTGAGTTGTTTACAGTGATCACAAATTAAGCTCCTTTTTGCGATTAGACGCTTAGTTTACGAGATAATCGCATTTAAAGATTTCCATATGAAAATCCAGCATTGGGCACCCATTTCATAGTGATATCCCCAAATAATTCATGGGATTTCTTAAGTAGTTCATAGTGATCACAAGTTAAGCTCCTTTTTGCGATTAGACGCTTAGTTTACGAGATAATCGCATTTAAAGATTTCCATATGAAAATCCTGCATTGGCCACCCGTTTCATAGTGATATCCCCATATAATTCAAGGGATTTCTTAAGTATTTCATAGTGATCACAAATTAAGCTCCTTTTTGCGATTAGACGCTTAGTTTACGAGATAATCGCATTTAAAGATTTCCATATGAAAATCCAGCATTGGGCACCCATTTCATAGTGATATCCCCATATAATTCAAGGGATTTCTTAAGTATTTCATAGTGATCACAAATTAAGCTCCTTTTTGCGATTATACGCTTAGTTTACGAGATAATCGCATTTAAAGATTTCCATATGAAAATCCACCATTGGCCATCCATTTCATAGTGATATCCCCATATAATTCAAGGGATTTCTTAAGTATTTCATAGTGATCACAAATTAAGCTCCTTTTTGCGATTAGACGCTTAGTTTACGAGATAATCGCATTTAAAGATTTCCATATGAAAATCCACCATTGGCCATCCATTTCATAGTGATATCCCCATATAATTCAAGGGATTTCTTAAGTATTTCATAGTGATCACAAATTAAGCTCCTTTTTGCGATTAGACGCTTAGTTTACGAGATAATCGCATTTAAAGATTTCCATATGAAAATCCTGCATTGGCCATCCATTTCATAGTGATATCCCCATATAATTCATGGGATTTCTTAAGTATTTCATATTGATCACAAATTAAGCTCCTTTTTGCGATTAGACGCTTAGTTTACGAGATAATCGCATTTAAAGATTTCCATATGAAAATCCAGCATTGGCCATCCATTTCATAATGATATCCCCATATAATTCATGGGATTTCTTAAGTATTTCATAGTGATCACAAATTAAGCTCCTTTTTGCGATTATACGCTTAGTTTACGAGATAATCGCATTTAAAGATTTCCATATGAAAATCCAGCATTGGGCACCCATTTCATAGTGATATCCCCATATAATTCATGGGATTTCTTAAGTATTTCATAGTGATCACAAATTAAGCTCCTTTTTGCGATTAGACGCTTAGTTTACGAGATAATCGCATTTAAAGATTTCCATATGAAAATCCACCATTGGCCAGCCATTTCATGTTGATATCCCCACATATTACAAGTCATTTCTTGAGTTGTTTACAGTGATCACAAATTAAGCTCCTTTTTGCGATTAGACGCTTAGTTTACGAGATAATCGCATTTAAAGATTTCCATATGAAAATCCAGCATTGGGCACCCATTTCATAGTGATATCCCCAAATAATTCATGGGATTTCTTAAGTAGTTCATAGTGATCACAAATTAAGCTCCTTTTTGCGATTAGACGCTTAGTTTACGAGATAATCGCATTTAAAGATTTCCATATGAAAATCCAGCATTGGCCACCCGTTTCATAGTGATATCCCCATATAATTCAAGGGATTTCTTAAGTATTTCATAGTGATCACAAATTAAGCTCCTTTTTGCGATTAGACGCTTAGTTTACGAGATAATCGCATTTAAAGATTTCCATATGAAAATCCAGCATTGGGCACCCATTTCATAGTGATATCCCCAAATAATTCATGGGATTTCTTAAGTATTTCATAGTGATCACAAATTAAGCTCCTTTTTGCGATTAGACGCTTAGTTTACGAGATAATCGCATTTAAAGATTTCCATATGAAAATCCAGCATTGGCCACCCGTTTCATAGTGATATCCCCATATAATTCAAGGGATTTCTTAAGTATTTCATAGTGATCACAAATTAAGCTCCTTTTTGCGATTAGACGCTTAGTTTACGAGATAATCGCATTTAAAGATTTCCATATGAAAATCCAGCATTGGGCACCCATTTCATAGTGATATCCCCAAATAATTCATGGGATGTCTTAAGTATTTCATAGTGATCACAAATTAAGCTCCTTTTTGCGATTAGACGCTTAGTTTACGAGATAATCGCATTTAAAGATTTCCATATGAAAATCCAGCATTGGCCACCCGTTTCATAGTGATATCCCCATATAATTCATGGGATTTCTTAAGTAGTTCATAGTGATCACAAATTAAGCTCCTTTTTGCGATTAGACGCTTAGTTTACGAGCTAATCGCATTTAAAGATTTCCATATGAAAATCCAGCATTGGCCACCCGTTTCATAGTGATATCCCCATATAATTCAAGGGATTTCTTAAGTATTTCATAGTGATCACAAATTAAGCTCCTTTTTGCGATTAGACGCTTAGTTTACGAGATAATCGCATTTAAAGATTTCCATATGAAAATCCAGCATTGGGCACCCATTTCATAGTGATATCCCCAAATAATTCATGGGATTTCTTAAGTATTTCATAGTGATCACAAATTAAGCTCCTTTTTGCGATTAGACGCTTAGTTTACGAGATAATCGCATTTAAAGATTTCCATATGAAAATCCAGCATTGGGCACCCATTTCATAGTGATATCCCCAAATAATTCATGGGATTTCTTAAGTATTTCATAGTGATCACAAATTAAGCTCCTTTTTGCGATTAGACGCTTAGTTTACGAGATAATCGCATTTAAAGATTTCCATATGAAAATCCAGCATTGGCCACCCGTTTCATAGTGATATCCCCATATAATTCAAGGGATTTCTTAAGTATTTCATAGTGATCACAAATTAAGCTCCTTTTTGCGATTAGACGCTTAGTTTACGAGATAATCGCATTTAAAGATTTCCATATGAAAATCCAGCATTGGGCACCCATTTCATAGTGATATCCCCAAATAATTCATGGGATTTCTTAAGTATTTCATAGTGATCACAAATTAAGCTCCTTTTTGCGATTAGACGCTTAGTTTACGAGATAATCGCATTTAAAGATTTCCATATGAAAATCCAGCATTGGCCACCCGTTTCATAGTGATATCCCCATATAATTCAAGGGATTTCTTAAGTATTTCATAGTGATCACAAATTAAGCTCCTTTTTGCGATTAGACGCTTAGTTTACGAGCTAATCGCATTTAAAGATTTCCATATGAAAATCCAGCATTGGGCACCCATTTCATAGTGATATCCCCAAATAATTCATGGGATTTCTTAAGTATTTCATAGTGATCACAAATTAAGCTCCTTTTTGCGATTAGACGCTTAGTTTACGAGATAATCGCATTTAAAGATTTCCATATGAAAATCCTGCATTGGCCATCCATTTCATAGTGATATCCCCATATAATTCATGGGATTTCTTAAGTATTTCATAGTGATCACAAATTAAGCTCCTTTTTGCGATTAGACGCTTAGTTTACGAGCTAATCGCATTTAAAGATTTCCATATGAAAATCCAGCATTGGCCACCCGTTTCATAGTGATATCCCCATATAATTCAAGGGATTACTTAAGTATTTCATATTGATCACAAATTAAGCTCCTTTTTGCGATTATACGCTTAGTTTACGAGATAATCGCATTTAAAGATTTCCATATGAAAATCCAGCATTGGGCACCCATTTCATAGTGATATCCCCAAATAATTCATGGGATTTCTTAAGTAGTTCATAGTGATCACAAATTAAGCTCCTTTTTGCTATTAGACGCTTAGTTTACGAGATAATCGCATTTAAAGATTTCCATATGAAAATCCTGCATTGGCCATCCATTTCATAGTGATATCCCCATATAATTCATGGGATTTCTTAAGTATTTCATATTGATCACAAATTAAGCTCCTTTTTGCGATTAGACGCTTAGTTTACGAGATAATCGCATTTAAAGATTTCCATATGAAAATCCAGCATTGGCCATCCATTTCATAATGATATCCCCATATAATTCATGGGATTTCTTAAGTATTTCATAGTGATCACAAATTAAGCTCCTTTTTGCGATTATACGCTTAGTTTACGAGATAATCGCATTTAAAGATTTCCATATGAAAATCCAGCATTGGGCACCCATTTCATAGTGATATCCCCATATAATTCATGGGATTTCTTAAGTATTTCATAGTGATCACAAATTAAGCTCCTTTTTGCGATTAGACGCTTAGTTTACGAGATAATCGCATTTAAAGATTTCCATATGAAAATCCACCATTGGCCACCCGTTTCATAGTGATATCCCCATATAATTCAAGGGATTTCTTAAGTATTTCATAGTGATCACAAATTAAGCTCCTTTTTGCGATTAGACGCTTAGTTTACGAGATAATCGCATTTAAAGATTTCCATATAAAAATCCAGCATTGGCCATCGATTTCATGTTGATATCCCCACATATTACAAGTCATTTCTTGAGTTGTTTACAGTGATCACAAATTAAGCTCCTTTTTGCGATTAGACGCTTAGTTTACGAGATAATCGCATTTAAAGATTTCCATATGAAAATCCAGCATTGGGCACCCATTTCATAGTGATATCCCCATATAATTCAAGGGATTACTTAAGTATTTCATATTGATCACAAATTAAGCTCCTTTTTGCGATTATACGCTTAGTTTACGAGATAATCGCATTTAAAGATTTCCATATGAAAATCCAGCATTGGGCACCCGTTTCATAGTGATATCCCCATATAATTCAAGGGATTTCTTAAGTATTTCATAGTGATCACAAATTAAGCTCCTTTTTGCGATTAGACGCTTAGTTTACGAGATAATCGCATTTAAAGATTTCCATATGAAAATCCACCATTGGCCAGCCATTTCATGTTGATATCCCCACATATTACAAGTCATTTCTTGAGTTGTTTACAGTGATCACAAATTAAGCTCCTTTTTGCGATTAGACGCTTAGTTTACGAGATAATCGCATTTAAAGATTTCCATATGAAAATCCAGCATTGGCCACCCGTTTCATAGTGATATCCCCATATAATTCAAGGGATTACTTAAGTATTTCATATTGATCACAAATTAAGCTCCTTTTTGCGATTATACGCTTAGTTTACGAGATAATCGCATTTAAAGATTTCCATATGAAAATCCAGCATTGGGCACCCATTTCATAGTGATATCCCCAAATAATTCATGGGATTTCTTAAGTAGTTCATAGTGATCACAAATTAAGCTCCTTTTTGCGATTAGACGCTTAGTTTACGAGATAATCGCATTTAAAGATTTCCATATGAAAATCCTGCATTGGCCATCCATTTCATAGTGATATCCCCATATAATTCATGGGATTTCTTAAGTATTTCATATTGATCACAAATTAAGCTCCTTTTTGCGATTAGACGCTTAGTTTACGAGATAATCGCATTTAAAGATTTCCATATGAAAATCCAGCATTGGGCACCCATTTCATAGTGATATCCCCAAATAATTCATGGGATTTCTTAAGTATTTCATAGTGATCACAAATTAAGCTCCTTTTTGCGATTAGACGCTTAGTTTACGAGATAATCGCATTTAAAGATTTCCATATGAAAATCCTGCATTGGCCATCCATTTCATAGTGATATCCCCATATAATTCATGGGATTTCTTAAGTATTTCATATTGATCACAAATTAAGCTCCTTTTTGCGATTATACGCTTAGTTTACGAGATAATCGCATTTAAAGATTTCCATATGAAAATCCAGCATTGGGCACCCATTTCATAGTGATATCCCCAAATAATTCATGGGATTTCTTAAGTAGTTCATAGTGATCACAAATTAAGCTCCTTTTTGCGATTAGACGCTTAGTTTACGAGATAATCGCATTTAAAGATTTCCATATGAAAATCCTGCATTGGCCATCCATTTCATAGTGATATCCCCATATAATTCATGGGATTTCTTAAGTATTTCATATTGATCACAAAATAAGCTCCTTTTTGCGATTAGACGCTTAGTTTACGAGATAATCGCATTTAAAGATTTCCATATGAAAATACACCATTGGCCAGCCATTTCATGTTGATATCCCCACATATTACAAGTCATTTCTTGAGATGTTTACAGTGATCACAAATTAAGCTCCTTTTTGCGATTAGACGCTTAGTTTACGAGATAATCGCATTTAAAGATTTCCATATGAAAATCCAGCATTGGCCACCCGTTTCATAGTGATATCCCCATATAATTCAAGGGATTACTTAAGTATTTCATATTGATCACAAATTAAGCTCCTTTTTGCGATTATACGCTTAGTTTACGAGATAATCGCATTTAAAGATTTCCATATGAAAATCCAGCATTGGGCACCCATTTCATAGTGATATCCCCATATAATTCAAGTCATTTCTTGAGTTGTTTACAGTGATCACAAATTAAGCTCCTTTTTGCGATTAGACGCTTAGTTTACGAGATAATCGCATTTAAAGATTTCCATATGAAAATCCAGCATTGGCCACCCGTTTCATAGTGATATCCCCATATAATTCAAGGGATTTCTTAAGTATTTCATAGTGATCACAAATTAAGCTCCTTTTTGCGATTAGACGCTTAGTTTACGAGATAATCGCATTTAAAGATTTCCATATAAAAATCCAGCATTGGCCATCGATTTCATGTTGATATCCCCACATATTACAAGTCATTTCTTGAGTTGTTTACAGTGATCACAAATTAAGCTCCTTTTTGCGATTAGACGCTTAGTTTACGAGATAATCGCATTTAAAGATTTCCATATGAAAATCCAGCATTGGGCACCCATTTCATAGTGATATCCCCAAATAATTCATGGGATTTCTTAAGTAGATTTCTTAATCACAAATTAAGCTCCTTTTTGCGATTAGACGCTTAGTTTACGAGATAATCGCATTTAAAGATTTCCATATGAAAATCCAGCATTGGCCACCCGTTTCATAGTGATATCCCCATATAATTCAAGGGATTTCTTAAGTATTTCATAGTGATCACAAATTAAGCTCCTTTTTGCGATTAGACGCTTAGTTTACGAGATAATCGCATTTAAAGATTTCCATATGAAAATCCAGCATTGGGCACCCATTTCATAGTGAAATCCCCATATAATTCATGGGATTTCTTAAGTATTTCATAGTGATCACAAATTAAGCTCCTTTTTGCGATTAGACGCTTAGTTTACGAGATAATCGCATTTAAAGATTTCCATATGAAAATCCAGCATTCGGCACCCATTTCATAGTGATATCCCCATATAATTCATGGGATTTCTTAAGTATTTCATAGTGATCACAAATTAAGCTCCTTTTTGCGATTAGACGCTTAGTTTACGAGATAATCGCATTTAAAGATTTCCATATGAAAATACACCATTGGCCAGCCATTTCATGTTGATATCCCCACATATTACAAGTCATTTCTTGAGTTGTTTATAGTGATCACAAATTAAGCTCCTTTTTGCGATTATACGCTTAGTTTACGAGATAATCGCATTTAAAGATTTCCATATGAAAATCCAGCATTGGGCACCCATTTCATAGTGATATCCCCATATAATTCATGGGATTTCTTAAGTATTTCATAGTGATCACAAATTAAGCTCCTTTTTGCGATTAGACGCTTAGTTTACGAGATAATCGCATTTAAAGATTTCCATATGAAAATCCACCATTGGCCAGCCATTTCATGTTGATATCCCCACATATTACAAGTCATTTCTTGAGTTGTTTACAGTGATCACAAATTAAGCTCCTTTTTGCGATTAGACGCTTAGTTTACGAGATAATCGCATTTAAAGATTTCCATATGAAAATCCAGCATTGGCCACCCGTTTCATAGTGATATCCCCATATAATTCAAGGGATTTCTTAAGTATTTCATAGTGATCACAAATTAAGCTCCTTTTTGCGATTAGACGCTTAGTTTACGAGATAATCGCATTTAAAGATTTCCATATGAAAATCCAGCATTGGGCACCCATTTCATAGTGAAATCCCCAAATAATTCATGGGATTTCTTAAGTATTTCATAGTGATCACAAATTAAGCTCCTTTTTGCGATTAGACGCTTAGTTTACGAGATAATCGCATTTAAAGATTTCCATATGAAAATCCAGCATTGGCCACCCGTTTCATAGTGATATCCCCATATAATTCAAGTGATTTCATAAGTATTTCATAGTGATCACAAATTAAGCTCCTTTTTGCGATTAGACGCTTAGTTTACGAGATAATCGCATTTAAAGATTTCCATATGAAAATCCAGCATTGGGCACCCATTTCATAGTGATATCCCCATATAATTCATGGGATTTCTTAAGTATTTCATAGTGATCACAAATTAAGCTCCTTTTTGCGATTAGACGCTTAGTTTACGAGATAATCGCATTTAAAGATTTCCATATGAAAATCCAGCATTGGCCATCCATTTCATAGTGAGATCCCCATATAATTCATGGGATTTCTTAAGTATTTCATAGTGATCACAAATTAAGCTCCTTTTTGCGATTAGACGCTTAGTTTACGAGATAATCGCATTTAAAGATTTCCATATGAAAATCCAGCATTGGCCACCCGTTTCATAGTGATATCCCCATATAATTCAAGGGATTACTTAAGTATTTCATAGTGATCACAAATTAAGCTCCTTTTTGCGATTAGACGCTTAGTTTACGAGATAATCGCATTTAAAGATTTCCATATGAAAATCCAGCATTGGCCACCCGTTTCATAGTGATATCCCCATATAATTCATGGGATTTCTTAAGTATTTCATAGTGATCACAAATTAAGCTCCTTTTTGCGATTAGACGCTTAGTTTACGAGATAATCGCATTTAAAGATTTCCATATAAAAATCCAGCATTGGCCATCGATTTCATGTTGATATCCCCACATATTACAAGTCATTTCTTGAGTTGTTTACAGTGATCACAAATTAAGCTCCTTTTTGCGATTAGACGCTTAGTTTACGAGATAATCGCATTTAAAGATTTCCATATGAAAATCCAGCATTGGCCACCCGTTTCATAGTGATATCCCCATATAATTCATGGGATTTCTTAAGTATTTCATAGTGATCACAAATTAAGCTCCTTTTTACGATTATACGCTTAGTTTACGAGATAATCGCATTTAAAGATTTCCATATAAAAATCCAGCATTGGCCATCGATTTCATGTTGATATCCCCACATATTACAAGTCATTTCTTGAGTTGTTTACAGTGATCACAAATTAAGCTCCTTTTTGCGATTAGACGCTTAGTTTACGAGATAATCGCATTCAAAGATTTCCATATGAAAATCCAGCATTGGCCAGCTATTTCATGTTGATATCCCCACATATTACAAGTCATTTCTTGAGTTGTTTATAGTGATCACAAATTAAGCTCCTTTTTGCGATTAGACGCTTAGTTTACGAGATAATCGCATTTAAAGATTTCCATATGAAAATCCAGAATTGGCCACCCGTTTCATAGTGATATCCCCATATAATTCATGGGATTTCTTAAGTATTTCATAGTGCGATTAGACGCTTAGTTTACAAGATAATCGCATTTAAAGATTTCCATATGAAAATCCAGCATTGGGCACCCATTTCATAGTGATATCCCCAAATAATTCATGGGATTTCTTAAGTAGTTCATAGTGATCACAAATTAAGCTCCTTTTTGCGATTAGACGCTTAGTTTACGAGATAATCGCATTCAAAGATTTCCATATGAAAATCCAGCATTGGCCAGCTATTTCATGTTGATATCCCCACATATTACAAGTCATTTCTTGAGTTGTTTATAGTGATCACAAATTAAGCTCCTTTTTGCGATTAGACGCTTAGTTTACGAGATAATCGCATTTAAAGATTTCCATATGAAAATCCAGCATTGGCCACCCGTTTCATAGTGATATCCCCATATAATTCATGGGATTTCTTAAGTATTTCATAGTGCGATTAGACGCTTAGTTTACGAGATAATCGCATTTAAAGATTTCCATATGAAAATCCAGCATTGGGCACCCATTTCATAGTGATATCCCCAAATAATTCATGGGATTTCTTAAGTAGTTCATAGTGATCACAAATTAAGCTCCTTTTTGCGATTAGACGCTTAGTTTACGAGATAATCGCATTTAAAGATTTCCATATGAAAATCCAGCATTGGCCACCCGTTTCATAGTGATATCCCCATATAATTCATGGGATTTCTTAAGTATTTTATAGTGATCACAAATTAAGCTCCTTTTTGCGATTAGACGCTTAGTTTACGAGATAATCGCATTTAAAGATTTCCATATGAAAATCCAGCATTGGCCACCCGTTTCATAGTGATATCCCCATATAATTCATGGGATTTCTTAAGTATTTCATAGTGCGATTAGACGCTTAGTTTACAAGATAATCGCATTTAAAGATTTCCATATGAAAATCCAGCATTGGGCACCCATTTCATAGTGATATCCCCAAATAATTCATGGGATTTCTTAAGTAGTTCATAGTGATCACAAATTAAGCTCCTTTTTGCGATTAGACGCTTAGTTTACGAGATAATCGCATTCAAAGATTTCCATATGAAAATCCAGCATTGGCCAGCTATTTCATGTTGATATCCCCACATATTACAAGTCATTTCTTGAGTTGTTTATAGCGATCACAAATTAAGCTCCTTTTTGCGATTAGACGCTTAGTTTACGAGATAATCGCATTTAAAGATTTCCATATGAAAATCCAGCATTGGCCACCCGTTTCATAGTGATATCCCCATATAATTCATGGGATTTCTTAAGTATTTCATAGTGCGATTAGACGCTTAGTTTACAAGATAATCGCATTTAATAATTTCCATATGAAAATCCAGCATTGGCCACCCGTTTCATAGTGATATCCCCATATAATTCATGGGATTTCTTAAGTATTTCATAGTGCGATTAGACGCTTAGTTTACGAGATAATCGCATTTAAAGATTTCCATATGAAAATCCAGCATTGGCCACCCGTTTCATAGTGATATCCCCATATAATTCAAGGGATTTCTTAAGTATTTTATAGTGATCACAAATTAAGCTCCTTTTTGCGATTAGACGCTTAGTTTACGAGATAATCGCATTTAAAGATTTCCATATGAAAATCCAGCATTGGGCACCCATTTCATAGTGATATCCCCAAATAATTCATGGGATTTCTTAAGTATTTCATAGTGATCACAAATTAAGCTCCTTTTTGCGATTAGACGCTTAGTTTACGAGATAATCGCATTTAAAGATTTCCATATGAAAATCCAGCATTGGCCACCCGTTTCATAGTGATATCCCCATATAATTCATGGGATTTCTTAAGTAGTTCATAGTGATCACAAATTAAGCTCCTTTTTGCGATTAGACGCTTAGTTTACGAGATAATCGCATTTAAAGATTTCCATATGAAAATCCACCATTGGCCAGCCATTTCATGTTGATATCCCCACATATTACAAGTCATTTCTTGAGTTGTTTATAGTGATCACAAATTAAGCTCCTTTTTGCGATTAGACGCTTAGTTTACGAGATAATCGCATTTAAAGATTTCCATATGAAAATCCACCATTGGCCAGCCATTTCATGTTGAAATCCCCTCATATTACAAGTCATTTCTTGAGTTGTTTATAGTGATTACAAATTAAGCTCCTTTTTGCGATTAGACGCTTAGTTTACGAGATAATCGCATTTAAAGATTTCCATATGAAAATCCAGCATTGGGCACCCATTTCATAGTGATATCCCCAAATAATTCATGGGATTTCTTAAGTATTTCATAGTGATCACAAATTAAGCTCCTTTTTGCGATTAGACGCTTAGTTTACGAGATAATCGCATTTAAAGATTTCCATATGAAAATCCAGCATTGGCCACCCGTTTCATAGTGATATCCCCATATAATTCATGGGATTTCTTAAGTAGTTCATAGTGATCACAAATTAAGCTCCTTTTTGCGATTAGACGCTTAGTTTACGAGATAATCGCATTTAAAGATTTCCATATGAAAATCCACCATTGGCCAGCTATTTCATGTTGATATCCCCACATATTACAAGTCATTTCTTGAGTTGTTTATAGTGATCACAAATTAAGCTCCTTTTTGCGATTAGACGCTTAGTTTACGAGATAATCGCATTTAAAGATTTCCATATGAAAATCCACCATTGGCCAGCCATTTCATGTTGAAATCCCCTCATATTACAAGTCATTTCTTGAGTTGTTTATAGTGATTACAAATTAAGCTCCTTTTTGCGATTAGACGCTTAGTTTACGAGATAATCGCATTTAAAGATTTCCATATGAAAATCCACCATTGGCCAGCTATTTCATGTTGATATCCCCACATATTACAAGTCATTTCTTGAGTTGTTTATAGTGATCACAAATTAAGCTCCTTTTTGCGATTAGACGCTTAGTTTACGAGATAATCGCATTTAAAGATTTCCATATGAAAATCCACCATTGGCCAGCCATTTCATGTTGAAATCCCCTCATATTACAAGTCATTTCTTGAGTTGTTTATAGTGATTACAAATTAAGCTCCTTTTTGCGATTAGACGCTTAGTTTACGAGATAATCGCATTTAAAGATTTCCATATGAAAATCCAGCATTGGCCACCCGTTTCATAGTGATATCCCCATATAATTCATGGGATTTCTTAAGTACTTCATAGTGATCACAAATTAAGCTCCTTTTTGCGATTAGACGCTTAGTTTACGAGATAATCGCATTTAAAGATTTCCATATGAAAATCCACCATTGGCCAGCCATTTCATGTTGAAATCCCCTCATATTACAAGTCATTTCTTGAGTTGTTTATAGTGATTACAAATTAAGCTCCTTTTTGCGATTAGACGCTTAGTTTACGAGATAATCGCATTTAAAGATTTCCATATGAAAATCCAGCATTGGCCACCCGTTTCATAGTGATATCCCCATATAATACATGGGATTTCTTAAGTATTTCATAGTGATCACAAATTAAGCTCCTTTTTGCGATTAGACGCTTAGTTTACGAGATAATCGCATTTAAAGATTTCCATATGAAAATCCACCATTGGCCAGCCATTTCATGTTGATATCCCCACATATTACAAGTCATTTCTTGAGTTGTTTATAGTGATCACAAATTAAGCTCCTTTTTGCGATTAGACGCTTAGTTTACGAGATAATCGCATTTAAAGATTTCCATATGAAAATCCAGCATTGGCCACCCGTTTCATAGTGATATCCCCATATAATTCATGGGATTTCTTAAGTACTTCATAGTGATCACAAATTAAGCTACTTTTTGCGATTAGACGCTTAGTTTACGAGATAATCGCATTTAAAGATTTCCATATGAAAATCCATCATTGGCCATCCATTTCATAGTGATATCCCCATATAATTCATGGGATTTCTTAAGTATTTCATAGTGATCACAAATTAAGCTCCTTTTTGCGATTTGACGCTTAGTTTACGAGATAATCGCATTTAAAGATTTCCATATGAAAATCCAGCATTGGCCACCCGTTTCATAGTGATATCCCCATATAATTTATGGGATTTCTTAAGTATTTCATAGTGATCACAAATTAAGCTCCTTTTTGCGATTTGACGCTTAGTTTACGAGATAATCGCATTTAAAGATTTCCATATGAAAATCCAGCATTGGCCACCCGTTTCATAGTGATATCCCCATATAATTCAAGGGATTTCTTAAGTATTTCATAGTGATCACAAATTAAGCTCCTTTTTGCGATTAGACGCTTAGTTTACGAGATAATCGCATTTAAAGATTTCCATATGAAAATCCACCATTGGCCAGCCATTTCATGTTGATATCCCCATATAATTCATGGGATTTCTTAAGTATTTCATAGTGATCACAAATTAAGCTCCTTTTTGCGATTAGACGCTTAGTTTACGAGATAATCGCATTTAAAGATTTCCATATGAAAATCCACCATTGGCCATCTATTTCATGTTGATATCCCCACATATTACGAGTCATTTCTTGAGTTGTTTATAGTGATTACAAATTAAGCTCCTTTTTGCGTTTAGACGCTTTGTTTACGAGATAATCGCATTTAAAGATTTCCATATGAAAATCCACCATTGGCCAGCCATTTCATGGTGGTATCCCCATATAATTCAAGGGATTTCTTAAGTACTTCATAGTGATCACAAATTAAGCTCCTTTTTGCGATTAGACGCTTAGTTTACGAGATAATCGCATTTAAAGATTTCCATATGAAAATCCAGCATTGGCCATCTATTTCATGTTGATATCCCCACATATTACAAGTCATTTCTTGAGTTGTTTATAGTGATCACAAATTAAGCTCCTTTTTGCGATTAGACGCTTAGTTTACGAGATAATCGCATTTAAAGATTTCCATATGAAAATCCAGCATTGGCCACCCGTTTCATAGTGATATCCCCATATAATTCATGGGATTTTTTAAGTACTTCATAGTGATCACAAATTAAGCTCCTTTTTGCGATTAGACGCTTAGTTTACGAGATAATCGCATTTAAAGATTTCCATATGAAAATCCAGCATTGGCCACCCGTTTCATAGTGATATCCCCATATAATTCATGGGATTTCTTAAGTATTTCATAGTGATCACAAATTAAGCTCCTTTTTGCGATTTGACGCTTAGTTTACGAGATAATCGCATTTAAAGATTTCCATATGAAAATCCAGCATTGGCCACCCGTTTCATAGTGATATCCCCATATAATTTATGGGATTTCTTAAGTATTTCATAGTGATCACAAATTAAGCTCCTTTTTGCGATTTGACGCTTAGTTTACGAGATAATCGCATTTAAAGATTTCCATATGAAAATCCAGCATTGGCCACCCGTTTCATAGTGATATCCCCATATAATTTATGGGATTTCTTAAGTATTTCATAGTGATCACAAATTAAGCTCCTTTTTGCGATTTGACGCTTAGTTTACGAGATAATCGCATTTAAAGATTTCCATATGAAAATCCAGCATTGGCCACCCGTTTCATAGTGATATCCCCATATAATTCAAGGGATTTCTTAAGTATTTCATAGTGATCACAAATTAAGCTCCTTTTTGCGATTAGACGCTTAGTTTACGAGATAATCGCATTTAAAGATTTCCATATGAAAATCCACCATTGGCCAGCCATTTCATGTTGATATCCCCATATAATTCATGGGATTTCTTAAGTATTTCATAGTGATCACAAATTAAGCTCCTTTTTGCGATTAGACGCTTAGTTTACGAGATAATCGCATTTAAAGATTTCCATATGAAAATCCAGCATTGGCCACCCGTTTCATAGTGATATCCCCATATAATTCATGGGATTTCTTAAGTATTTCATAGTGATCACAAATTAAGCTCCTTTTTGCGATTAGACGCTTAGTTTACGAGATAATCGCATTTAAAGATTTCCATATGAAAATCCAGCATTGGCCACCCGTTTCATAGTGATATCCCCATATAATTTATGGGATTTCTTAAGTATTTCATAGTGATCACAAATTAAGCTCCTTTTTGCGATTAGACGCTTAGTTTACGAGATAATCGCATTTAAAGATTTCCATATGAAAATCCAGCATTGGCCACCCGTTTCATAGTGATATCCCCATATAATTTATGGGATTTCTTAAGTATTTCATAGTGATCACAAATTAAGCTCCTTTTTGCGATTAGACGCTTAGTTTACGAGATAATCGCATTTAAAGATTTCCATATGAAAATCCAGCATTGGCCACCCGTTTCATAGTGATATCCCCATATAATTTATGGGATTTCTTAAGTATTTCATAGTGATCACAAATTAAGCTCCTTTTTGCGATTTGACGCTTAGTTTACGAGATAATCGCATTTAAAGATTTCCATATGAAAATCCACCATTGGCCAGCCATTTCATGTTGATATCCCCACATATTACAAGTCATATCTTGAGTTGTTTATAGTGATCACAAATTAAGCTCCTTTTTGCGATTAGACGCTTAGTTTACGAGATAATCGCATTTAAAGATTTCCATATGAAAATCCACCATTGGCCAGCCATTTCATTTTGATATCCCCACATATTACAAGTCATTTCTTGAGTTGATTATAGTGATCACAAATTAAGCTCCTTTTTGCGATTAGACGCTTAGTTTACGAGATAATCGCATTTAAAGATTTCCATATGAAAATCCAGCATTGGCCACCCGTTTCATAGTGATATCCCCATATAATTCATGGGATTTCTTAAGTATTTCATAGTGATCACAAATTAAGCTCCTTTTTGCGATTTGACGCTTAGTTTACGAGATAATCGCATTTAAAGATTTCCATATGAAAATCCATCATTGACCATCCATTTCATAGTGATATCCCCATATACTTGAAATAATACTTGAGTTGCTTATAGTGATCACAAATTAAGCTCCTTTTTGCGATTATACGCTTAGTTTACGAGATAATCGCATTTAAAGATTTCCATATGAAAATCCACCATTGGCCAGCCATTTCATGTTGATATCCCCACATATTACGAGTCATTTCTTGAGTTGTTTATAGTGATTACAAATTAAGCTCCTTTTTGCGATTAGACGCTTAGTTTACGAGATAATCGCATTTAAAGATTTCCATATGAAAATCCAGCATTGGCCACCCGTTTCATAGTGATATCCCCATATAATACATGGGATTTCTTAAGTATTTCATAGTGATCACAAATTAAGCTCCTTTTTGCGATTAGACGCTTAGTTTACGAGATAATCGCATTTAAAGATTTCCATATGAAAATCCACCATTGGCCAGCCATTTCATGTTGATATCCCCACATATTACAAGTCATTTCTTGAGTTGTTTATAGTGATCACAAATTAAGCTCCTTTTTGCGATTAGACGCTTAGTTTACGAGATAATCGCATTTAAAGATTTCCATATGAAAATCCAGCATTGGCCACCCGTTTCATAGTGATATCCCCATATAATTCATGAGATTTCTTAAGTACTTCATAGTGATCACAAATTAAGCTCCTTTTTGCGATTAGACGCTTAGTTTACGAGATAATCGCATTTAAAGATTTCCATATGAAAATCCATCATTGGCCATCCATTTCATAGTGATATCCCCATATAATTCATGGGATTTCTTAAGTATTTCATAGTGATCACAAATTAAGCTCCTTTTTGCGATTTGACGCTTAGTTTACGAGATAATCGCATTTAAAGATTTCCATATGAAAATCCAGCATTGGCCACCCGTTTCATAGTGATATCCCCATATAATTTATGGGATTTCTTAAGTATTTCATAGTGATCACAAATTAAGCTCCTTTTTGCGATTTGACGCTTAGTTTACGAGATAATCGCATTTAAAGATTTCCATATGAAAATCCAGCATTGGCCACCCGTTTCATAGTGATATCCCCATATAATTCAAGGGATTTCTTAAGTATTTCATAGTGATCACAAATTAAGCTCCTTTTTGCGATTAGACGCTTAGTTTACGAGATAATCGCATTTAAAGATTTCCATATGAAAATCCACCATTGGCCAGCCATTTCATGTTGATATCCCCATATAATTCATGGGATTTCTTAAGTATTTCATAGTGATCACAAATTAAGCTCCTTTTTGCGATTAGACGCTTAGTTTACGAGATAATCGCATTTAAAGATTTCCATATGAAAATCCAGCATTGGCCACCCGTTTCATAGTGATATCCCCATATAATTCATGGGATTTCTTAAGTATTTCATAGTGATCACAAATTAAGCTCCTTTTTGCGATTAGACGCTTAGTTTACGAGATAATCGCATTTAAAGATTTCCATATGAAAATCCAGCATTGGCCACCCGTTTCATAGTGATATCCCCATATAATTTATGGGATTTCTTAAGTATTTCATAGTGATCACAAATTAAGCTCCTTTTTGCGATTAGACGCTTAGTTTACGAGATAATCGCATTTAAAGATTTCCATATGAAAATCCAGCATTGGCCACCCGTTTCATAGTGATATCCCCATATAATTTATGGGATTTCTTAAGTATTTCATAGTGATCACAAATTAAGCTCCTTTTTGCGATTAGACGCTTAGTTTACGAGATAATCGCATTTAAAGATTTCCATATGAAAATCCAGCATTGGCCACCCGTTTCATATTGATATCCCCATATAATTCATGGGATTTCTTAAGTATTTCATAGTGATCACAAATTAAGCTCCTTTTTGCGATTAGACGCTTAGTTTACGAGATAATCGCATTTAAAGATTTCCATATGAAAATCCACCATTGGCCAGCCATTTCATGTTGATATCCCCACATATTACAAGTCATATCTTGAGTTGTTTATAGTGATCACAAATTAAGCTCCTTTTTGCGATTAGACGCTTAGTTTACGAGATAATCGCATTTAAAGATTTCCATATGAAAATCCAGCATTGGCCACCCGTTTCATAGTGATATCCCCATATAATACATGGGATTTCTTAAGTATTTCATAGTGATCACAAATTAAGCTCCTTTTTGCGATTATACGCTTAGTTTACGAGATAATCGCATTTAAAGATTTCCATATGAAAATCCACCATTGGCCAGCCATTTCATGTTGATATCCCCACATATTACGAGTCATTTCTTGAGTTGTTTATAGTGATTACAAATTAAGCTCCTTTTTGCGATTAGACGCTTAGTTTACGAGATAATCGCATTTAAAGATTTCCATATGAAAATCCAGCATTGGCCACCCGTTTCATAGTGATATCCCCATATAATACATGGGATTTCTTAAGTATTTCATAGTGATCACAAATTAAGCTCCTTTTTGCGATTAGACGCTTAGTTTACGAGATAATCGCATTTAAAGATTTCCATATGAAAATCCACCATTGGCCAGCCATTTCATGTTGATATCCCCACATATTACAAGTCATTTCTTGAGTTGTTTATAGTGATCACAAATTAAGCTCCTTTCTGCGATTAGACGCTTAGTTTACGAGATAATCGCATTTAAAGATTTCCATATGAAAATCCAGCATTGGCCACCTGTTTCATAGTGATATCCCCATATAATTCATGGGATTTCTTAAGTATTTCATAGTGATCACAAATTAAGCTCCTTTTTGCGATTAGACGCTTAGTTTACGAGATAATCGCATTTAAAGATTTCCATATGAAAATCCACCATTGGCCACCCGTTTCATAGTGATATCCCCATATAATTTAGGGATTTCTTAAGTATTTCATAGTGATCACAAATTAAGCTCCTTTTTGCGATTAGACGCTTAGTTTACGAGATAATCGCATTTAAAGATTTCCATATGAAAATCCAGCATTGGCCACCCGTTTCATAGTGATATCCCCATATAATTTATGGGATTTCTTAAGTATTTCATAGTGATCACAAATTAAGCTCCTTTTTGCGATTAGACGCTTAGTTTACGAGATAATCGCATTTAAAGATTTCCATATGAAAATCCAGCATTGGCCACCCGTTTCATAGTGATATCCCCATATAATTCATGGGATTTCTTAAGTATTTCATAGTGATCACAAATTAAGCTCCTTTTTGCGATTAGACGCTTAGTTTACGAGATAATCGCATTTAAAGATTTCCATATGAAAATCCACCATTGGCCAGCCATTTCATGTTGATATCCCCACATATTACAAGTCATTTCTTGAGTTGTTTATAGTGATCACAAATTAAGCTCCTTTTTGCGATTAGACGCTTAGTTTACGAGATAATCGCATTTAAAGATTTCCATATGAAAATCCAGCATTGGCCACCCGTTTCATATTGATGTCCCCATATAATTCATGGGATTTCTTAAGTATTTCATAGTGATCACAAATTAAGCTCCTTTTTGCGATTAGACGCTTAGTTTACGAGATAATCGCATTTAAAGATTTCCATATGAAAATCCACCATTGGCCAGCCATTTCATGTTGATATCCCCACATATTACAAGTCATATCTTGAGTTGTTTATAGTGATCACAAATTAAGCTCCTTTTTGCGATTAGACGCTTAGTTTACGAGATAATCGCATTTAAAGATTTCCATATGAAAATCCACCATTGGCCAGCCATTTCATGTTGATATCCCCACATATTACAAGTCATTTCTTGAGTTGTTTATAGTGATCACAAATTAAGCTCCTTTTTGCGATTAGACGCTTAGTTTACGAGATAATCGCATTTAAAGATTTCCATATGAAAATCCAGCATTGGCCACCCGTTTCATAGTGATATCCCCATATAATTCATGGGATTTCTTAAGTATTTCATAGTGATCACAAATTAAGCTCCTTTTTGCGATTAGACGCTTAGTTTACGAGATAATCGCATTTAAAGATTTCCATATGAAAATCCAGCATTGGCCACCCGTTTCATAGTGATATCCCCATATAATTCATGGGATTTCTTAAGTATTTCATAGTGATCACAAATTAAGCTCCTTTTTGCGATTAGACGCTTAGTTTACGAGATAATCGCATTTAAAGATTTCCATATGAAAATCCAGCATTGGCCACCCGTTTCATAGTGATATCCCCATATAATTCATGGGATTTCTTGAGTATTTCATAGTGATCACAAATTAAGCTCCTTTTTGCGATTAGACGCTTAGTTTACGAGATAATCGCATTTAAAGATTTCCATATGAAAATCCACCATTGGCCAGCCATTTCATGTTGATATCCCCACATATTACAAGTCATTTCTTGAGTTGTTTATAGTGATCACAAATTAAGCTCCTTTTTGCGATTAGACGCTTAGTTTACGAGATAATCGCATTTAAAGATTTCCATATGAAAATCCACCATTGGCCAGCCATTTCATGTTGATATCCCCACATATTACAAGTCATTTCTTGAGTTGTTTATAGTGATCACAAATTAAGCTCCTTTTTGCGATTAGACGCTTAGTTTACGAGATAATCGCATTTAAAGATTTCCATATGAAAATCCAGCATTGGCCACCCGTTTC
Organism: Muscina levida; assembly: GCA_964034835.1. NCBI lineage: Eukaryota > Metazoa > Arthropoda > Insecta > Diptera > Muscidae > Muscina > Muscina levida. The sequence goes on along the minus strand of OZ035880.1, from coordinate 142,066,865 downwards.
ATAGTGATATCCCCATATAATTCAAGGGATTTCTTAAGTATTTCATAGTGATCACAAATTAAGCTCCTTTTTGCGATTAGACGCTTAGTTTACGAGATTATCGCATTTAAAGATTTCCATATGAAAATCCAGCATTGGCCACCCTTTTCATAGTGATATCCCCATATAATTTATGGGATTTCTTAAGTATTTCATAGTGATCACAAATTAAGCTTCTTTTTGCGATTAGACGCTTAGTTTACGAGATAATCGCATTTAAAGATTTCCATATGAAAATCCAGCATTCGGCACCCATTTCATAGTGATATCCCCATATAATTCATGGGATTTCTTAAGTATTTCATAGTGATCACAAATTAAGCTCCTTTTTGCGATTAGACGCTTAGTTTACGAGATAATCGCATTTAAAGATTTCCATATGAAAATCCAGCATTGGCCACCCGTTTCATGTTGATATCCCCATATAATTCATGGGATTTCTTAAGTATTTCATAGTGATCACAAATTAAGCTCCTTTTTGCGATTAGACGCTTAGTTTACGAGATAATCGCATTTAAAGATTTCCATATGAAAATCCACCATTGGCCAGCCATTTCATGTTGATATCCCCACATATTACAAGTCATTTCTTGAGTTGTTTATAGTGATCACAAATTAAGCTCCTTTTTGCGATTAGACGCTTAGTTTACGAGATAATCGCATTTAAAGATTTCCATATGAAAATCCAGCATTCGGCACCCATTTCATAGTGATATCCCCATATAATTCATGGGATTTCTTAAGTATTTCATAGTGATCACAAATTAAGCTCCTTTTTGCGATTAGACGCTTAGTTTACGAGATAATCGCATTTAAAGATTTCCATATGAAAATCCAGCATTGGCCACCCGTTTCATAGTGATATCCCCATATAATTCAAGGGATTTCTTAAGTATTTCATAGTGATCACAAATTAAGCTCCTTTTTGCGATTAGACGCTTAGTTTACGAGATAATCGCATTTAAAGATTTCCATATGAAAATCCAGCATTGGCCACCCTTTTCATAGTGATATCCCCATATAATTTATGGGATTTCTTAAGTATTTCATAGTGATCACAAATTAAGCTCCTTTTTGCGATTAGACGCTTAGTTTACGAGATAATCGCATTTAAAGATTTCCATATGAAAATCCAGCATTCGGCACCCATTTCATAGTGATATCCCCATATAATTCATGGGATTTCTTAAGTATTTCATAGTGATCACAAATTAAGCTCCTTTTTGCGATTAGACGCTTAGTTTACGAGATAATCGCATTTAAAGATTTCCATATGAAAATCCAGCATTGGCCACCCGTTTCATAGTGATATCCCCATATAATTTATGGGATTTCTTAAGTATTTCATAGTGATCACAAATTAAGCTCCTTTTTGCGATTAGACGCTTAGTTTACGAGATAATCGCATTTAAAGATTTCCATATGAAAATCCAGCATTCGGCACCCATTTCATAGTGATATCCCCATATAATTCATGGGATTTCTTAAGTATTTCATAGTGATCACAAATTAAGCTCCTTTTTGCGATTAGACGCTTAGTTTACGAGATAATCGCATTTAAAGATTTCCATATGAAAATCCAGCATTGGCCACCCGTTTCATGTTGATATCCCCATATAATTCATGGGATTTCTTAAGTATTTCATAGTGATCACAAATTAAGCTCCTTTTTGCGATTAGACGCTTAGTTTACGAGATAATCGCATTTAAAGATTTCCATATGAAAATCCACCATTGGCCAGCCATTTCATGTTGATATCCCCACATATTACAAGTCATTTCTTGAGTTGTTTATAGTGATCACAAATTAAGCTCCTTTTTGCGATTAGACGCTTAGTTTACGAGATAATCGCATTTAAAGATTTCCATATGAAAATCCAGCATTGGCCACCCTTTTCATAGTGATATCCCCATATAATTTATGGGATTTCTTAAGTATTTCATAGTGATCACAAATTAAGCTCCTTTTTGCGATTAGACGCTTAGTTTACGAGATAATCGCATTTAAAGATTTCCATATGAAAATCCAGCATTGGCCACCCTTTTCATAGTGATATCCCCATATAATTTATGGGATTTCTTAAGTATTTCATAGTGATCACAAATTAAGCTCCTTTTTGCGATTAGACGCTTAGTTTACGAGATAATCGCATTTAAAGATTTCCATATGAAAATCCAGCATTGGCCACCCGTTTCATAGTGATATCCCCATATAATTTATGGGATTTCTTAAGCATTTCATAGTGATCACAAATTAAGCTCCTTTTTGCGATTAGACGCTTAGTTTATGAGATAATCGCATTTAAAGATTTCCATATGAAAATCCAGCATTCGGCACCCATTTCATAGTGATATCCCCATATAATTCATGGGATTTCTTAAGTATTTCATAGTGATCACAAATTAAGCTCCTTTTTGCGATTAGACGCTTAGTTTACGAGATAATCGCATTTAAAGATTTCCATATGAAAATCCAGCATTGGCCACCCGTTTCATGTTGATATCCCCATATAATTCATGGGATTTCTTAAGTATTTCATAGTGATCACAAATTAAGCTCCTTTTTGCGATTAGACGCTTAGTTTACGAGATAATCGCATTTAAAGATTTCCATATGAAAATCCAGCATTCGGCACCCATTTCATAGTGATATCCCCATATAATTCATGGGATTTCTTAAGTATTTCATAGTGATCACAAATTAAGCTCCTTTTTGCGATTAGACGCTTAGTTTACGAGATAATCGCATTTAAAGATTTCCATATGAAAATCCAGCATTGGGCACCCATTTCATAGTGATATCCCCAAATAATTCATGGGATTTCTTAAGTATTTCATAGTGATCACAAATTAAGCTCCTTTTTGCGATTAGACGCTTAGTTTACGAGATAATCGCATTTAAAGATTTCCATATGAAAATCCAGCATTCGGCACCCGTTTCATAGTGATATCCCCATATAATTCATGGGATTTCTTAAGTATTTCATAGTGATCACAAATTAAGATCCTTTTTGCGATTAGACGCTTAGTTTACGAGATAATCGCATTTAAAGATTTCCATATGAAAATCCAGCATTGGGCACCCATTTCATAGTGATATCCCCAAATAATTCATGGGATTTCTTAAGTATTTCATAGTGATCACAAATTAAGCTCCTTTTTGCGATTAGACGCTTAGTTTACGAAATAATCGCATTTAAAGATTTCCATATGAAAATCCAGCATTGGCCACCCGTTTCATAGTGATATCCCCATATAATTCATGGGATTTCTTAAGTATTTCATAGTGATCACAAATTAAGCTCCTTTTTGCGATTAGACGCTTAGTTTACGAGATAATCGCATTTAAAGATTTCCATATGAAAATCCAGCATTGGCCACCCGTTTCATAGTGATATCCCCATATAATTCATGGGATTTCTTAAGTATTTCATAGTGATCACAAATTAAGCTCCTTTTTGGGATTAGACGCTTAGTTTACGAGATAATCGCATTTAAAGATTTCCATATGAAAATCCACCATTGGCCAGCCATTTCATGTTGATATCCCCACATATTACAAGTCATTTCTTGAGTTGTTTATAGTGATCACAAATTAAGCTCCTTTTTGCGATTAGACGCTTAGTTTACGAGATAATCGCATTTATAGATTTCCATATGAAAATCCAGCATTGGCCACCCGTTTCATGTTGATATCCCCATATAATTCATGGGATTTCTTAAGTATTTCATAGTGATCACAAATTAAGCTCCTTTTTGCGATTAGACGCTTAGTTTACGAGATAATCGCATTTAAAGATTTCCATATGAAAATCCAGCATTGGGCACCCATTTCATAGTGATATCCCCATATAATTCATGGGATTTCTTAAGTATTTCATAGTGATCACAAATTAAGCTCCTTTTTGCGATTAGACGCTTAGTTTACGAGATAATCGCATTTAAAGATTTCCCACATATTACAAGTCATTTCTTGAGTTGTTTATAGTGATCACAAATTAAGCTCCTTTTTGCGATTAGACGCTTAGTTTACGAGATAATCGCATTTAAAGATTTCCATATGAAAATCCACCATTGGCCACCCGTTTCATAGTGATATCCCCATATAATTCATGGGATTTCTTAAGTATTTCATAGTGATCACAAATTAAGCTCCTTTTTGCGATTAGACGCTTAGTTTACGAAATAATCGCATTTAAAGATTTCCATATGAAAATCCAGCATTGGCCACCCGTTTCATAGTGATATCCCCATATAATTCATGGGATTTCTTAAGTATTTCATAGTGATCACAAATTAAGCTCCTTTTTGCGATTAGACGCTTAGTTTACGAGATAATCGCATTTAAAGATTTCCATATGAAAATCCAGCATTGGCCACCCGTTTCATAGTGATATCCCCATATAATTCATGGGATTTCTTAAGTATTTCATAGTGATCACAAATTAAGCTCCTTTTTGGGATTAGACGCTTAGTTTACGAGATAATCGCATTTAAAGATTTCCATATGAAAATCCACCATTGGCCAGCCATTTATGTTGATATCCCCACATATTACAAGTCATTTCTTGAGTTTGTTTATAGTGATCACAAATTAAGCTCCTTTTTGCGATTAGACGCTTAGTTTACGAGATAATCGCATTTATAGATTTCCATATGAACATCCAGCATTGGCCACCCGTTTCATGTTGATATCCCCATATAATTCATGGGATTTCTTAAGTATTTCATAGTGATCACAAATTAAGCTCCTTTTGCGATTAGACGCTTAGTTTACGAGATAATCGCATTTAAAGATTTCCATATGAAAATCCAGCATTCGGCACCCATTTCATAGTGATATCCCCATATAATTCATGGGATTTCTTAAGTATTTCATAGTGATCACATATTAAGCTCCTTTTTGCGATTAGACGCTTAGTTTACGAGATAATCGCATTTAAAGATTTCCCACATATTACAAGTCATTTCTTGAGTTGTTTATAGTGATCACAATAAGCTCCTTTTTGCGATTAGACGCTTAGTTTACGAGATAATCGCATTTAAAGATTTCCATATGAAAATCCAGCATTGGCCACCCGTTTCATGTTGATATCCCATATAATTCATGGGATTTCTTAAGTATTTCATAGTGATCACAAATTAAGCTCCTTTTTGCGATTAGACGCTTAGTTTACGAGATAATCGCATTTAAAGATTTCATATGAAAATCCAGCATTCGGCACCCATTTCATAGTGATATCCCCATAATAATTCATGGGATTCTTAAGTATTTCATAGTGATCACAAATTAAGCTCCTTTTTGCGATTAGACGCTTAGTTTACGAGATAATCGCAATTTAAAGATTTCCATATGAAAATCCAGCATTGGGCACCATTTCATAGTGATATCCCCATATAATTCATGGGATTTCTTAAGTATTTCATAGTGATCACAAATTAAGCTCCTTTTTGCGATTAGACGCTTAGTTTACGAGATAATCGCATTTAAAGATTTCCATATGAAAATCCAGCATTGGCCACCCGTTTCATGTTGATATCCCCATATAATTCATGGGATTTCTTAAGTATTTCATAGTGATCACAAATTAAGCTCCTTTTTGCGATTAGACGCTTAGTTTACGAGATAATCGCATTTAAAGATTTCCATATGAAAATCCAGCATTGGCCACCCGTTTCATAGTGATATCCCCATATAATTCATGGGATTTCTAAGTATTTCATAGTGATCACAAATTAAGCTCCTTTTGCGATTAGACGCTTAGTTTACGAGATAATCGCATTTAAAGATTTCCATATGAAAATCCAGCATTGGCCACCCGTTTCATAGTGATATCCCCATATAATTTATGGGATTTCTAAGCATTTCATAGTGATCACAAATTAAGCTCCTTTTTGCGATTAGACGCTTAGTTTACGAGATAATCGCATTTAAAGATTTCCATATGAAAATCCAGCATTCGGCACCCATTTCATAGTGATATCCCCATATAATTCATGGGATTCTTAAGTATTTCATAGTGATCACAAATTAAGCTCCTTTTTGCGATTAGACGCTTAGTTTACGAGATAATCGCATTTAAGATTTCCATATGAAAATCCAGCATTGGCACCCGTTTCATGTTGATATCCCCATATAATTCATGGGATTTCTTAAGTATTTCATAGTGATCACAAATTAAGCTCCTTTTTGCGATTAGACGCTTAGTTTACGAGATAATCGCATTTAAAGATTCCATATGAAAATCCAGCATTCGGCACCCATTTCATAGTGATATCCCCATATATTCATGGGATTTCTTAAGTATTTCATAGTGATCACAAATTAAGCTCCTTTTTGCGATTAGACGCTTAGTTTACGAGATAATCGCATTTAAAGATTTCCATATGAAAATCCAGCATTGGGCACCCATTTCATAGTGATATCCCCAAATAATTCATGGGATTTCTTAAGTATTTCATAGTGGATCACAAATTAAGCTCCTTTTGCGATTAGACGCTTAGTTTACGAGATAATCGCATTTAAGATTTCCATATGAAAATCCACCATTGGCCACCCGTTTCATAGTGATATCCCCATATAATTTATGGGATTTCTTAAGTATTTCATAGTGATCACAAATTAAGCTCCTTTTTGCGATTAGACGCTTAGTTTACGAGATAATCGCATTTAAAGATTTCCATATGAAAATCCAGCATTGGGCACCCATTTCATAGTGATATCCCATATAATTCATGGATTTCTTAAGTATTTCATAGTGATCACAAATTAAGCTCCTTTTTGCGATTAGACGCTTAGTTTACGAGATAATCGCATTTAAAGATTTCCATATGAAAATCCACCATTGGCCACCCGTTTCATAGTGATATCCCCATATAATTTATGGGATTTCTTAAGTATTTCATAGTGATCACAAATTAAGCTCCTTTTTGCGATTAGACGCTTAGTTTACGAGATAATCGCATTTAAAGATTTCATATGAAAATCCAGCATTGGCCACCCGTTTCATAGTGATATCCCCATATAATTTATGGGATTTCTTAAGTATTTCATAGTGATCACAATTAAGCTCCATTTTTGCGATTAGACGCTTAGTTTACGAGATAATCGCATTTAAAGATTTCCATATGAAAATCCAGCATTGGGCCCACCCATTTCATAGTGATATCCCCATATAATTCATGGGATTTCTTAAGTATTTCATAGTGATCACAAATTAAGCTCCTTTTTGCGATTAGACGCTTAGTTTACGAGATAATCGCATTTAAAGATTTCCCACATATTACAAGTCATTTCTTGAGTTGTTTATAGTGATCACAAATTAAGCTCCTTTTGCGATTAGACGCTTAGTTTACGAGATAATCGCATTTAAAGATTTCCATATGAAAATCCACCATTGGCCAGCCATTTCATGTTGATATCCCCACATATTACAAGTCATATCTTGAGTTGTTTTATA